>JADBJO010005788.1:105000-107500 GCA_016801955.1 Conus betulinus | reverse complement strand
ACCCCTTTCTCTTCCTTCCCTCCTCTCTCTCTCTCTCTCTCTCTCTCTCTCTCTCTCTCTCTCTCTCTCTCTCTCTTCTCTCTCTTTTAACCCTCCCTACTGACATTCCTTTCTCCATACTCTTTCCATCCCCTCCCTCCTTTCCTCTCTTCCTGAATCCTCCCCTTCCCTTCCCTAACCACTCCCCCCCCCCCCCCCCCCCCCCAAACCGTCCACTCCCTCTATAACGCACACCCGCAGATCCTGTTTCATAGCCTTTGAGACATTACGATGTCTATGTGCTTATGCGCAGTAGTTCTACAGTGTTCTTTGGAGTTTGACTACAGTCAAACTGACCACAGGAGTCCAGCTGTCCAGCTTCTCCTCCCTTCCCTTCTCTGGGGATTGCCAGGGCAATCCAGCCTGTCAGCTGTCTCACACGATCCGTTGTAGTTTCTTTGTTTAGCTTTGTCTCATCTTCTCGAGTGTTTTTTTATTACGATGTAAAGGATGAACAAAACCTGTCATCAAAAAGGATGGGTGATAAACTGATTTCACACGCACCTCATCAACTGACTGACAGACAGTGAGAGTGACAGACAGACAGACAGACAGGCAGGCAGGCAGGGACAGACAGGCAGGCAGGCAGCAGAAACAGAGAGGCAGAGAGACAGAGAGAGGAGAGAGAGAGAGAGAGAGAGACAGACAGACAGCAGGACAGACAGACAGACAGAATGTGTGAGAGAAAGAGAGACAGACAGACAGAGAGACAGAGAGACAGACAGAGAGGCAGACAGACCGACAGATCGACAGACAGAGACAGACAGACAACAAACAGACAGACAGACAGACAGACACCACACAGAGAGAGAGAGAGAGAGAGAGAGTGAGAGAGCGGAGACTGACAGACAAACCGACACAGGCAGACAGACAGACCGACAGACAGACATAGAAAGAGAGAGAGAGAGAGAGAGAGAGGCAGGAGAGAGAGAGAGAGAGAGAGAGAGACAGACAGACAGAGAGAGAGGATGACTGATGTGCGTGTGTCCGAAGAGGGAAAGGAGAGGAGGGAGAGAGAGGAGAAGAGAGTAGAGAGAGAGATGTATGTGCGTGTGTGGGGGGTGGGGGTGGGGTGCGCGTACGTGTGTGTGTGTGTGTGTGTGTGTGTGTGTGTGTGTGTGTGTGTGTGTGTGTGTGTGTGTGTGTGTGCGTGGTGTGCGTGTGAGAGAGAGAGAGAGCGCGAGATCGAGAGCGAGAGAGAGCGAGCGAGCGAGCGAGCGAGAGAGAGAGAGAGAGAGAGAGAGAGAGAGAGAGAGAGCGAGAGAGTCTCCCCTGGGAAATGGCACGGCAAGTGGAATGACCGTCCTCTATCCTCAAGACGTTTCCAGTTCAAAACTCTCGTTCTTCTGAAACACAATTTGCCCCCTCCTTCCCTCTTCCTTGCTGGCGGTCATTACAGGTTATTGAACTGCTCTGTCTGTCTGTCTGTCTCTCTGTCTGTCTGCCTTTCTGTCTGTCTGTCTGTCTCTCTCTCTCTCTCTCTCTCTCTCTCTCTCTCTCTCTCTCTCTCTCTCTGTACCTCCCCCCCCCCCCCCCCAAAGGTCTTGACTTCTCTCCACATTCTTACTGCTTTGGACGCACGCTACCTTCCTCCGTCCCCTCTTCCTTCCCTTTTCTTTCTTTCTTCTTTCATTCTTTCTTTCTTGTTTCAAACAACAGTGTACCCTATGTTTACAGATGCTGGAGTAGAGTTTTACGGCTTGATCAATGGGCACTGAAGCTTCGTGAACTTGAACATTTTTATATGAATGATCTCCCTTTCCTTTAGGCATTTCTTTGTGCAACAGATGGTCCATAATATTTATATTTTTTTGACAAGTTCTTTCAGACACGCAAGGTGATTTTAATAAGTAAAATTCGTTAAACTGTTTTTGACCTTCGCAGTATACTCAATACCTTGCGAAGCCGACGATCGAGAGCTCGAATTTCTCCTGGAGGTAATTTTCTTTTCGGCTTTGTACACCTTCTCTGTCCATCCTGCAATGCAGTGAATGGGTACCTGACTCATTTCAGGGAAGATTAAGGCGGCGGAAGAGAGGGAGGGGCTACGCCTTCCATTATGCCGTGCCATGTACACAGCTGAACTCTGGCCGTTAACTGGCTATACAGCCGGTAGGCTTTGAGATTGTTTTTTACCTTTAACCTAATATTAACTATCCTCAAAGAAGCAGCACCAGTTTTGTAATCAATTTACATGAAAATGTTTGTTTTTTAATGTTAGTCTCTGTGGAATCTCCCAGACCTCTTGCAAAACCGGCTCAGGATTAGGTTGTATGCAGCTTCAGAACATAGATCTACATTTCCATGGCAACACGGATGGTTCCCGCACGATGTTTGTAGTCCACGCTTGTGCTTCTAAAACTGGGGCATAGCCGCATTTTCTTCTTTTTTTTCTTTTGTTTTTTCTTGTAATTAAAGTTGCACGTGGGTTTCATGAGACGAAGATTTTATCTTCTTGATG
>JADBJO010005788.1:97500-100000 GCA_016801955.1 Conus betulinus | reverse complement strand
CCTCGTGTGTGCACACCACTGCCGAATATTTCATTCACAGTATTCCCTAATAAAAACTCTCTGTGTGTGCGTGCGTGCGTGCGTGTGTGCGCGCGCACGCGCGCGCGCATGTTTTGTGTGTGTGTGTGTGTGTGTGTGTGTGTGTGTGTGTGTGTGTGTGTGTGTGTATGTCTGTCTGTCTATCTGTCTGTCTGTCTGTCTGTCTGTTTGTCTGTGTGTCTGTGTGTCCGTCTGTGTGTCTGTGTTTATCTGTGTGATATATGTGTCTATGCCCGTGTTACGATTGTATTTGTCATTGTTCAAGGGTATTTTTGTTAGATTGTATGTGTCGTTAAATTTCATATTGACGCTAAGTTCTTTCATGTCCAGATGTAAATATTATAGAACGTCGATTGTGATAAGAGCAAATGCTTACGTCAGTAAACCCTCTAACCCTAAATCCACAGTCGCAAAATAATCAAACAGCTTGCCAAGTAGAAGCCAAAATGACAACAGAACAGTATTGCTGGTCTACAATCACTCATTCCGTTTGACCATCCCTTCCATGATAGCCCCCAGAAACGACGTATGGGTCTCTAGTTAGCTGTGTGTTTGTCTACCAGTCTGCTGTAGGAATCTCTGGAACTATCTGGGACCCCAACGTAATAATCACACTTAATTCTTGGGATGATCATAAGAACAGCTAATGTCCCTAATGTATTGAGAGAAAAAAAATGGCACTGTCAAACTTTGAAAATAACGGCCACCATTTTCAGTGTTGATCACTGACTCAAAGGAAATTTGAAGAAAAAAAGCAACAACAAACAACAACAATTATGAAACTTATTCAAAGGTTAGATGCATCTCAAACGGGAAAACAACTCAACCATTATCTTCTTTTTTTTTTTTATGTCAACATGAGAAAAGGATGACGTAGGAAGATCATTCACAATGTGAAATAATGCGTATGTAGGTCAGTATAGGACAGGCTCAACTATCCAAACAACTTTTAACTTCTGACGCAGAAGCACAGCGTGAGGGATAAGGTAAAGAGAAACATGAGAGCTCAACAGGATAGGCTGTGCAATTTCAGTAATGTTTTTTGCGGACTTGTCTGTCTGTCTGCCTGCCTGTCTGCCTGCCTGCCTGTCTGTCTGTCTGTCTGTCTGTCTGTCTGTCTGTCTCTCTCTCTCTCCTCTCTCTCTCTCTCTCTCTCTCTCTCTCTCTCTCTCTATATTATCATGGATAATGCGCAACATACCCTCTTCTCTATTTCTTTCTCCCCCCCCCCCCCCCACACACACACACACACTCCCCCACTCCCGAATGTCCCTTTCTCATGTCATGTCCCCTTAAATCTCTCTGCTCATCCTAGTTTAAAATGCCGTAAATCGTCAATGGTTTTCTACTGTGTCATAACCACTTTCATGGTTTCTTTTTCAACATATTTTTCCCTCTTGATATTCTGATTTTTCTTGTGGTGTACCATTTCATCCAGTATGAGTGCAACAGTCCTGAAAAGGCTGTTTGGCCAGCTAAGCTAACACAATTTAAACTTAAACTCTTAAAAACTGCGAGTTATATTACCATTGAACGTACAGCAGTTGATGACCACACACACACACACACACAGCAGCTTACTACACATAGATAAGAATCGATAAAGACAGAACCGGTCTTGGTTGCCAAGTTGACTTCACTCAACCTCCTAAACACCCTCCCTTGGTACAGCGACCAGAACATCACCCTAGACCCCAGGACTAACGTGTAAGATCCCCGTGGTCTGTTAGCCAAAATGGCTGTAGTCAGCGCGGGGGGACGGCCACAGACAGCTTGGGGAACGGACTACGATCACCAGCGTTGGGATGATCCCTACATTCATGATGGTAAGGCTCTGAGGATCGATAGAGGGGATGGAAGATGAGGGAGGGAGAGGTAGAGACAGTGGTAAGTCTGTCCTTGAAGCCAGGCCCCTGAGGAATCGAGGGAGAAGGATAGATGGAAGGGGTCGTTGTCTTGAGACTTTGGGTACGATGGGAAAAAAGGAGGTGGAGGTGTGAGGAACGAACAGCGTTGGGAACTGAGTATGATCATCAGGATCATCCATATATTGATGAGGGCAGTGCTCTGGGGATCAACAGAGGAGTGGAGAGGGGATGTGGGAAAAGATGGTCTGAACGTGAAGCCAGGCCTCAGGAGGGTGTAGATGGATGGCGGTCTTTGTTTGGAGACCTTTTGGTGTGATCGTGATGGTTTAGTAGA
This sequence comes from Conus betulinus, assembly GCA_016801955.1. Lineage (NCBI taxonomy): Eukaryota > Metazoa > Mollusca > Gastropoda > Neogastropoda > Conidae > Conus > Conus betulinus. The sequence continues at coordinate 97,759 of JADBJO010005788.1, read as the reverse complement.
GAGGCCTTTGGCAGCGGCTGTAGCAGCAAAACTGGTTCTGTCGAGGGTGTATGTGCGAATGTGTGCATTGGTGAGTGCAAGCCTGCAAAGGTGTGTGTGTGTGTGTGTGTGTGTGTGTGTGTGTGTGTGTGTGTGTGTGTGTGTGTGTGTGTGTGTGTGTGTGAAAGAGAGAGAGAGAGAGAGAGAGAGAGAGTGCGCGCGCGCGATCGTGTGTATGTGCATATTATGCATTATCACATATCAATCTCAGTATCAATAA
>JADBJO010005788.1:57500-70000 GCA_016801955.1 Conus betulinus | reverse complement strand
ACCTGGATCTTCCCGCGGATCGGAACTTGGCCCGGGAACGCGCGCAGCCCCCGGCCCATCCACCTTAGTGCCCGATCTCCAGTCTCTTCTTTCCTCTACCGCACGGGGAGTCGGCCCAGCTATAACAACCGGATAAACACGAGTTCAAAACACTGCCAGCCAGTTAGCAGTCATGTACACTTTAACATTTTTGAACTCTTCAATTTTTCAAACATAGTTTCGGTTCCGACAATAAACCGTTGTTGAAAACAAAATGGAGAATCATCTAGATTCTCACAATATAAAATTAGATACTTACGGCTTGAGTACCGGTCAATCAACTACAATTCACATACTTCTGTATGTGTTAGGGCCTCTGCCTTTATCAATGGGCACAGTCCGCCTCTTCTTCATCTAAATCATCTGTCTGTTCCATTCTCAGAGTGCGCACCGATACAGGTCAACGCCTGTTTATATTCAAATCGCGTGAACAGTGTTAAAAATTTTCACTCAAACCCTGGGCCACGTTCAGTCAATACGCTCCCTTGTGTCACACGACTAACCTATAGTGTAACGCACGAATCAATAATCTTTTTGTTAATCTGTACTGTCTCATGTAATCGCGTAGCATACGCTCAGGACACTGACCAGACCCACGTCTCCGACAGTACTGTGTGGAGCTCAAGAGAATGGACATTGCATATTGCTGACAGAAGCCAGAAGATGAACCCCGAAGAGGGCCAGCAGACTCCTGGCAGATCGTACACAGTAACCTGGGACAGCGCCATAACAGAATAGTACCAGTCAATGGATTGTCAATAGTATGGTGCCTGAGTAAGCAACCGGATAGTCGAAGTTTTGTACGAACAGTGCTGAGAACTCAATATCTTGCATGAACAAAAACCATTGACTCAATGTCTGTGCAGCAGTGACACAGAGTCAATGTCTTGCATGAATATAACCACAGGATCAGTGTCATGTATAAACAGCGCCACAGACGCAACGTCTCGCGTGAACCGAATAATTGATCGAGTCTCTGACACAGACAGCAGCAACAAAGAGTGAGCGTTGTATACATCACGTCACAATCCGAAGAATGTCCTTAGAACAGCCCCATAAAGTCTCTTATCAACAATGCCAAAGACACAGTATTTCTTATGAAGAGAGTCACAAACTCTGTTAATTTTCTGAATAGCGCTCGGGCGCAATAACTTGAATTATAATTGCCATAGACTCACGGTCTGGTATTAACAGCACTCCAGATGCAACGCCAAGCACATCACAAACTCAACATCTTGTCTGAACAGTGCCAAGGTCTTGGACGAGCAAAGCTACAGCCTCGGAAAATTCAGTCTCTATTTCTACACTAAATTATACCACTAAAAACCAGCCTCTCTTTGTCTATCAATTTGTCTCTCTCTGTCTCTCTGTCTCTGTGTGTCTCTGTCTTTCTCTCTCTCTCTCTCTCTCTCTCTCTCTCTCTCTCCTCTCTCTCTCTCTCTCTCTCTCTCTCTCTCTCTGCTTTGTCTGATTGTCTCTATCTTTGAAACTGTCTCTATCTCTGCCCCTCCCTCCCTCTATTTGTCTCTCTGTCTCTGTCTGTCCTCTCTCTCTCTGTCTGTGGTGTGTGTGTGTTGTGTGTGTGTGTGTGTGTGTGTGGTGTGTGTGTGTGTGTGTGGTGTGTGTGTGTGTGTGTGTGTGTGTGTGTGTGTGTGTGTGTGTGTGTGTGTGTGTGTGTGTGTGTGTGTGTGTGTGTTTGTATGTGTGTGTGCACGCAGCGTGTGTTTTGTCTGTGTATGTGTGTATATGCGCGAAAGCGTACGCGTGCGAGTGATCTTTCTTTCTTTTGTTTCTTGTTTCTTTCTTTCTTTTCCTTTTCTTTGTGCAATGCTTGCGTGCGTTTGTGTGGTGGCGTTTGCGAATCTCTCTTCGCCTCGTTTGTGTGGCTCTCCCTGCCAAACTGCCCGTCTCTCTCTCTCTCTATCTCCTTCTCTCTCTCCTCTTGCCGTATGTCTGTCTCTCTCTCTCTCATCTCTCTCTCTCTCTTAATGGGGAAATTCTAGCTTTTTTTTTGTACCAGCATTGGTATGGCCTGTCTGTCTCTCGCTCTCTATAAATATATAAATACTGTTGGTAGCTATTATACTTCGCTAAGGCATTCAACAGAAACGTTGTTCGCTCTCTATCAATATAACATGAAGAAGAAGTGCATTCATATCCATGTGCGCCGTACAATGTAGATCCCCTTCCATAAGGGGGTATGGCCTTATAAATAAACCAATGTGAGTCCTGAGTCCCCCCCTCCCCCCTCCCACATTTATCCCTCTGTCTCTTTCTGTGTGTGTGTGTGTTTGTGTCTGTCTGTGTCGTATGTTGTACTGTCTCTCTCTCTCTCTCTCTCTCTCTCTCTCTCTCTCAGTCCTCTCTCTCTCTCTCTCTCTCCTTATCGTCTTAATTTAGAATTAACTAGTATTGGCCACCATCAGTCCAACAGGCATTTTGTCCCAGTCCTGCGAGATTTCCATACAACTCCAGAAGATGCCAAGCTGGATCAGACAGTTTTCACAGTTGAATGTGAACAGACCGTGGGCTTTGAGAGGAACTGCCAGGGAGTGGACGGGGGTGAGCGGGAGGGTGGAGCGGGAAGTGGTTGTAGAGGAAACGATCCGCATGTAGTTGACTTGAAATTATGACTGTCTTGGATTTGTTTGTCTCTTCTCTTTTCGGTACCATGCCTGCCTGTCTGTTCTGTCTGATGTCAAAAGGCCTGTCATGTTGGCTCTCTCCGTCCTCCGTCGCTCTGGTGTCCTTTTTCGCCTCTCTCACGTCTTTCATCCTTCTCTTCTGTGTTTTTCTGTCTGGGTGTTTATCCACCCGTCTGTGTACAGTTGTCTGTCTGTCTGCCTGCACGGGATGCTGACCTTCTGAGACCAAGTCTATGTCCGTCTTGTATGTCTGGTCTGTCAACTCGTCTACGGATCTCTGTCTCTCTAATGTCTCTCTAAGTCTATCTATCTCCTGCCTTAGTATCAAATCTCTCTCTCTCTCTATCCAAAAAAAGTCTCCCCTCCCTCCCTCTCTCCTCTCTCTCCGTCGGTTCCGTCCGCCTGCCTCTATTTCTGCTACCTCGTCGGTCTCTCTCCTCTCCATGAAGAGTCGACAAGCAAAGTTCAGAATCTCCAACAATCTCTCCTGTGTTACTCTCTAGGTCCTCCCTTATCCTCCTGAATCATTGTCTTCTTTCACTCTATCTAATCTCTGTCTCTGCGTCCACTCTGCCGATTCTCTCTCCCCTCTCCAGCTACGTCTCTCTCTCCTCTCTCTTTCTGCAGATACCCTTTCCTCCTCTGTGTGTCCCTCGGCCTTCCGCCCTCTGAGCTCACTGAAGGTCGGAGGATGTCTGCGATCTAGAGTGGAGATGACTCCAGAGCAGGAATTAAGCGAAAGTAACGAGTTTCAGACTGGAGGGGGGCAAAGGTTAGCCCATTGATCTGTGCTGATTCTCCATTTTTCTAACCTAATCTCCCTCTCTCCCCCTTTCTCTCCATCTCTAATCTGTTTCTCCCCTCTCTTTGTCCTCTCCTCCCAGTTCTCTTCTCTCTTTTCCCTTGCTCGTCTCTGACCTCTCGAGAGGGTTCAATGGTATGTTCTCCTCCTTTCCCCTTTTCTCCCTCTCGGGAGGGGTGTCCTTCTGGTTTACTTGAATGTGATGTAGTTCCCCCTTTTAGGCCTTTATTGTCTCGTTTTGTATTATCTTTCGATACTTCTTTCTTCTTTGTACCAAAATTCTCCTGTATTTCCTCCATCTCTTTAGGAAATATCTTCCCCCTCGGCTGCCTATCTGTCTCTGTTCGAGTTCTCTTCCCTAAAAGCAATGAGAAATCATAACGGAAAAGCTCGCAAACTCATGAAGTTGGCATGTCCCTGTCTTCTCTGTCCCCTGGGGGGGGGGTGGGGGGAGACGGATTTTATCTCTCCTCCTCTCTCCGGTCTCTGTCTCCCTCTCCTCTCTCATCTTCGCTATGGGGTGACTCTTCTCACCCGACTCATCTCCCTCCTCTCATTTCCTCTCTCTGGGGGGACCCTCCTGCTCCCGTTCTCATCTCAATCGCTCTGATCTGTCTGAGAATCTATCATGCAATGTCCCGAGAGCATGGAAATGAAGCATAAAATAGACGAGTTGGAGTAGTTGGACCTGGTTAAGTTAATCTTAGTGGATTGCATTAGTAAGTCTCTCTCTCTCTCTCTCTCTCTCTCGCTCTCTATTCTCTCTCTCTCTCCTCTCCTCTCTCTCTCTCTCTCTCTCTCTCTCTCTCCCCGTAGATAGATACTTGTAGATCACTTAGTGTATGCCATTTTGCTTTTGTATTAAAATAATTTAATAACTGCCCTCGTCTGTATATCTGTCGTAGGATTAGATACCTGCAAACAGCAGAATGCAATTTAAGAGTCAGGTACACTGATAGTCTGTGGTGTGTGTTGTGGGTGTGTGTGTGTGTGTGTGTTGTGTGGTTGTGTGTCTGTCTGTTGTGTGTCTGTGTCTTGTGTCTGTGTGGGTCTGTGTTTGTGTTGTGTGTGTGAGTGTGTGGAGAGAGAAGGACGACAGAACATGAAGATCGTGCGTGTATGTGATTGGTGTCCTTCTGTGAAGTCTCTCTCTCTCTCTCTCTCCTCTCTCTCTGTGTGTCCTCTCTGTCCTCTGTCTCGGTCTTCTCTCTCTCTCTCTCTGCTCTGCCTTCTACTCTCTCTCTCTCCTGTCTCTCTTCAGTCCCTGTTGTGTTAAGTCTTCCATTTCGTGCGTGGTGCAGTCATCCCCATCCCTCATGCTACAATCGTTACTGTTCCATCTGAAATTACACTCCATGAACCCCTCACCCGGGAAAGAAAAGCAGAGCGATAAAAACCGTGAACAAGAAAACCAACCATGAATGAAAAAGCAAAAAAGAAAAAAGGAACCAAATGAAAAAAAAAAGGGGAAAGAGGAATATAAAGCCAGCAAAAAAAAAAAAAAAAAAAACGAAGCCAATCAATCATGCAATCAACCACACACACACACACACACACACATACACACACACACACACACCACACACACACCACAACACAACACACACACACACACCACACCTGTCACACACACTATTAGGTGGAAGATCACTGTTAGGTGGATAGACACATAAATTAAAGAACCGAAACATACACACCCACAACACGCGCGCGCAGAGCGATGCGCGCGCCCGCGCAACTGCATCATGGTATTGATATACTAAAACTTATGCGCAAAATGAACCGATAAGAAATTGATAACGTCCAACAGTCCAGTGACACCAAGGCCCCTGTATTCTCTCCCCTGGCAGTCCAAGCCACAGGCAGACACTAGGAACCCATGGGACTAAAGCGTAAACGTGGGCTGTCTCCTTGCCACAAATGCTGGCAGAAAAAAAAAAAAAAGAACAAAGACAAGAGGGAAAAGTAAACACCAAAAACAAACAAATTGAGAAAATTAAGTCCAACAAAACAAAAGCAAAATCAACAAACCATACACAGCCAACACACCGCGAGGAGGCATCGAGAGAGAGAGAGGAGGAGAGGAGAGAGAGAGAGAGCCGGAGGAGAGACGAAGTGAGAGAGAAGAAGTATGAGAGTCCGACGGCCAGAGGAGTCGGATTGCTGATAGACTGAGCCGGAGGACAGAGGAGAGACAGGGAAGACAGGACAGGACACAGAGAGTACACACACCCCCAGACAGACAAAAGCGACGAAAACGCGCAAAACGCGGCACCACACACACACACACACACCATATACACATACACAACACGACACAGAAAGTCTTCTCTGTGTTAATTAACGAGAAAAACCTTTTGGAAAGTCCATTAAGTGAACAAGTTTAGATAACCATAATCGTAAGTTTAGATTACTTTGAGTTTATTTTTTTTCTCTAATTTTTCATAGTTTACGGTCCTATAATTCCTCACATCTACCTTTATTTTTGTTTCTGTGTAACCACATCGTCCTTTTGTCTTCTTTTATGATAATAGTCTTCTAAAATTGTAAACACTATGTTTATTTAGACGTCTGCAATCACCTTTACGTGTGACGAGACGTAACACAGAATTCCCTCCTACAACACACACAACACACACACACACACACACACACACACCACACACACACACACACACACTAATGGGAGCTGTCTGAAACACTGAAAACTGATGACGTCAACCGTCATTTAGTCCCAAGGTCCTGTATCTCTCTCCCTGGCAGTAGAACCGCAGACCAAAGACCAAGGGATTGGAGCCAGGACATAATTCGGTAGACGTGGGGCTGTCTCCTTGCCAAACCAGATGGCAGGAAGCGTGAAGAAATAGCAAATGATATCTGTGTGGAGAACGGATCCTAACACGAAGCGAACAGATCTCAGGACACTGACCAGAACCCACGTCTCCGACAGTACTGTGGGGAGCTCCAGAGAATGGACATTTGCATATTGCTGACAGAAAGCCAGAAGATGAACCCCGAAGAGGGCCAGCAGACTCCTGCAGATATCGTACACAGTAAGCCTGGACAGCCCCGCCATAAGGAATAGTACCAGTCAATGGATTGACAATAGTCCTGGAGGCCTGAAGAAGCAACCGGGACAGTCGAAGTTTGTACGAATAAGCGCAAAGAACCCAATGTTTTGTATGAACCAAAAATCATTGGACTCATTGTCTTGTATGTATAGCAAAACGGACTCTCAACATCTTTGTATAAAAACGTAAATCACAGACCCAATGATTAGCGCGACAGACTCAATGTCTTGCATGACCAATTTAATGTCTTGCACCAGATAGCATCAAGATGCAGTGTCAGTATACACCATTACAATATGCGACGGATAGTCGCGCGTTTTGTACGAATAGCGCTAAAAACTCAATTTCAAAAAAACATTGAGTATGCGCGACCACGAAACTCAAGTCCTGTGCAGATACATAGCCACACAACCAGTGTGTAAACAATAAAACAAGTACGGTAACTCTTGCTCCCACGCGAAAACACTGTTCAGTTCTCCAACGAAATGCTGCTTGCGACACTGATCGCCTAGCAGACATGACGGCACAGAGCAAAACAGAACAAAAAAGGATGCTCCAAGCTTGCCCATATACCCCATATTGAACACATCTCACACAGCAACAAGACTGGAGAAATGAAATCAATATAAAGTAACTTTTATTCAAGACTGGCACAGCCTTTTTTCAAACTTGAATAAAGTTTAGACAAACATTCTAGTTACTGTTCCAACCGCACTTAATTAATATTTACTTTCATACCCACCAGTGTCATGTAAAAACAGCGCGACAGACACAACGTCTCTTCAATGAAAGGGATGACAGACAACCCAGCATATGCACTGAAAGCTAGCAACAACAGATTCAGTAGTGAGAGATATACCCGCCACAGGCCAACAAAAGTCACGCGAAGAGCCCCACAAAGTCTTGTATTAAAACAATTTGTCAAGCTTTAAGCTATATATAATTATATATATATATGATATATAGATATATATATAGATCTATAATATTATCTATATAGTCTAATATATATATAAACGAGCGTCAGAGAAAATGATTAGTTTTCTGAGGCGGCGGCGCCCCCCCCGCAAGTCCGACTCAGAGAATTTCGTATCAAGCGCCAAGTACTACCACCGTCTAGTAGTTATATAAAACAGCATACGATACAACGGCTTGGCGGGCTTGTAGCGTAAACAGTGCCCACCGACTCACATTGTTGTATTCACCAAGGCCCGCTTGCAGTGGCAGATGTCACATTTTAAAAGGAAAAGAGCCGCCACCAATATTCCCAGTCCCTTCTGGTCCAATAACGTTCAAACACTCGCACATTCTTATACGGATATAAGACGTAAGAAATCTTCGACGAGCAATGCTATACAGCCTGGGACCAAGATCCCAGTCAATACCATCTTCTACACTAAATCATTACCACATCTAGCCTCTGTTTGTCTAATATCTCTTTGTCTTTGTCTGTCTTGTCCTGTCTGGCCTCTCTCTCTTCTCCCTTCCTCTCGCTCTCTCTCTCTCTCCTGCTCCTCTCTATCTCTCTCTACACGTTTGAGTCTTCGTTACCTCTGTCTGTCTCTTGTCTTTCTGTACGGTTATCTATCTCTATTTTCTGTCTCTGTCATTTGCCTCCCTTATCCCTCCTCCTCGCTCTCGTCTAGATAGCCCCTCTCTCCCTCTCCTCTCTCTCTCTCTCTCTCTCTCTCGTCTGTGCACGCCGGCGACTGGGTGTTGGAGTCTATGCATGCGCGTGCGTGCCGTGCATGACGTACATGCTCTTAGCGCCTCTAAAACTTCTCTGTACCTTTTTGCGCGGCACATGTGTGTGGTGTTGTGTGTGCGTGCGCCGCGCGCGCGCGCGCGCGCGTGCTGTGTGGTGTGGTGGTGTGTGATGGTGTGGTGTGTGTGTGTGTATGTGTTTGTTGATCGTGAGTCAATCTAGTGCTATTGGTCTGTCTGTGTACTCTACTCTCTCTTCTCTCTCGTCTCTATCGCTCTCTCTCTCTCTTCTCTCTCTCTCCCAGGCGCGCCGCGCGCGTGGTGGTTGTGTGACGCTGTGTTCTTTGCGGTGTGTTCGGATGGTGTGTGCGGTGCATGTTTGTGCATGGTGTGTGTGTGTGTGTGTGTTTTTGTGTGTGTGTGTGTGTGTGCGTGGGTGTGTGTGGTGCTCGAGTGGGTGGTGCAATAGTGCTAGTATGTCGTGATCTATTCTGTCTGGCTGTATACCTCTGCTCTGTCTGTCTGTCTGTCTGTCCTGTCTGTCTGTCTCTCTCTCTCTCTCTCCTCTCTCTCTCTCTCTCTCCTCTCTCTCTCTCTCGTGCACGCAGGCCGTGTGTGCGTTCTATGTGCGCCACCTAGCAGCACGGCGCGCCGTGCTGTGACATGAGTACTGGCGCTGAGCGCTAACAAATGTTTTTGTACCTTTTTGGCCGCACATTTGTGTTGTGTTTGTGTGTGTGTTTGTGTGTGTGTGTGTGTGTGGTGTTGTGTGTGTGTGTGTGTGTGTGTGTGTGTGTTCGTGAGTCAATCTGTCATATGGTCTGTCTGTGTACCTCTTTCTCTCTCTCTCTCTCTCCTCTCTCTTCTCTCTCTCTCTCTTCTCTCTCGTCTCTCGCTCTCTCTCTCTCTCTCTCTCTCCATCTCTATCTCTCTCTCGCATTGGCGCGCGCGTTGCGGCGTGAGGTTCTCGTGTGTTGCTGTGTGTGTGGTGTGTTCTGTGTGTGTTGTGTGTGTGTGTGAGTGGTGTGTGTGCGTGCATGTGTGTGTGTGTGTGGTGCTGGGTGTGGGGGGGGGGGGGTGGTGTGCGTGTGTGTGTGTGCGTGTGTGTGTGCGTGCGTGTGTGTGCGTGTGTGTGTGTGGTGCTCGATGAGTCAATATGTATGTCTGTCTGTCTATCTGTCTGGTCTGTGGTACCTCTGTCTGTCTGTCCTGTCTGTCTGTCTGACTGACGGACCCTCTCTCTCAGCTCTCCTCTCTCTCTCTCTCTCTCTCTCTCTCTCTCTCTCTCTCTCTGTTAATGTGTACTCTAGCTTTTTCACTAATACACGTGTGCTTTCTCTGTTTGTCTGTCTGTCTGTCTGTCTGTCGAGCTGTCTGTCTGTCTGTCTCTCGCTCTCTATCAAGTGGATAGACTGTTAAACATTTAGCTATTTATTTACATAAGTTGTTTTTTTTTTAAGAAGAGTTTATACAATATGAAAAAGCCGACTATCCATGCGCGACTTAAAATATACATCCCCTTTCTAAAGGGCTATAGCTTTTGTGAATAATCGATTTGAGTCTCTCTCTATCTCTCCTCTCTTCTCTCTCTCTCTCCTCTCTCTCTCTCTCTCTCTCTCTCTCTTTTCGAATTAACGTAGTATTGGCCACCATTAGTCCTACACGGCATTGTCCAAGTCCTGCGAGACTTCCAGCGACTCAGAAACCGACAAGCTGGATCAGACAGTTTTCACAGGTGAATGTGAACAGACCGTGGGCTTTGAGAGGAACGCCAGGGGGTGGACGGAGTGAGTGGGAGGGTGAGGGGGATGCGGGTGTGGAGGGGTGGTGGTGGGGATGGGATGGGGGTGGGGCATGGATGGGGAACGATCGCATAGACTGTACTGCTGCCTGTTGACTTGAAAGTTTGACTGTCTATAGTCCCGTGTCTGTCTGTCTGTCCGTCTCTCTCTCTCTATCTCTCTCTCTCTTCTAGTCTCTCTCTCTCTATCTCTCTCTCTCTCTCTCTCTGTATATGGTCTCTGGCTGTCTGTCTATTCTGTCTGTCCGTCCGCCTGTTTGTACGTCTGTCTGTCTCTCCTCTCTCCCCCTCTCTCTCTCTCTCTCTCTCTCTCTCTCTCTCTCTCTCTCTCGTCTCCGGTCCCTCCTGCTCTCGGTCTCACTGAAATGGTTATGATCTGTATGATCATCATATCCCAAAGCATGAAAATGTCACCCCCAAAGCATGGAATGAAACATTAAAGTAGACGGCAGTTGGGACTGGACAAAAGTTAACCAGTGGAACATGGCCTTCTCTCTCTCTCTCTCTCTCTCTCTCTCTCTCTCTCTCTCTCTCTCTCTCTCTCTCTCCAAAACTTTATTCACATGGTGTATGCCAGCTGCTTTTGTTTGTAAAAAAAAAATTCACAACTGCGTTGTTTAGGACTTCTTCGTGGATGACTACCCTAAAATAGCATGGTATGATCCAGGAATCATACACTGATAGAGTGCACGCGCGAGTGTGTATATGTATGTGTGTGTGCGCGCATGCGCCCGCGCGTGTGGGTATGCTTGTGTGTGTCTGTTCTTGTATGTGTATGTGTATGCGCGCGCACGTGTGTGTGCGTGTGTGTGTGTGTGTGTGTGGTGTGTGTGTGTGTGTGTGGTGTGTGTGTGTGTGTTTGTGTGTGTGTGTGTGTATGTGTGTGTGGTGTGTGTGTGTGTGTGTGTGTGTGTGTGTGTGTGTGTGTGTGTGTGTGGTGAGCGCGCGCGCGCATATGTGTGTGTTGGCATTCATGTGCCTTGAACATTTAGTGTGTGTATGCTTGTGTGTGTATGTTCTTGTATGTGTATGTGTATGCTCGCGCACGTGTGTGTGTGTGTGTGTGTGTGTGTGTGTGTGTGTGTGTTGTGTGTGTGTGTGTGTGTGTGTGTGAGTATGGTGTGTGTGTGTGTGTGTGTGTGTGTGTGTGGTGTGTGTGTGTGTGGTGTGGTGAGCGCGCGCGCATATGTGTTGTGTTGGCATTCATGTGCCTTGAACATTTAGTGTGTGTATGCTTGTGTGTGTATGTTCTTGTATGTGTATGTGTATGCTCGCGCACGTGTGGGTGTTGTGTGTGTGTGTGTGTGTGTGTGTGTGTGTGTGTGTGTGTGAGTGTGTGTGTGTGTGTGTGTGTGTGTGTGTGTGTGTGTGTGTGTGTGTGTGGTGTTGAGCGCGCGGCATATGGGTGTGTGTGTGTGTGTGTGTGTGTGTGTGTGTGTGTGTGTGTTTGTGTGTGTGTGGGTGTGTTGGTATTCATGTCTGTGTTTTACATAAAACGTGAGTTGGGGTTTTTTCAGAGAGAGAGAGAGGACAGAGACACAGAGACACAGAGAGACAGAGACGGAGAGACAGAGACAGAGAGAAAAAGACAGAGACAGACACAGACAGAGAAAGAGACAGACAGACAGAGACGGAGACACAGAGAGACGGAGAAAGACAGGGAGAGACAGAGATAGAGGCAAAACATACAGAATTACCATTTCCTGGCATATGGTGGCGTAATCACCTGTTTCTGAAACTGGTTATCACGTAGCAGTGTTCGAGGGTTCAGTATTTTACCACGGTTAGGCCAGTGTCATCCCGTTAGGGCCAGTCGGCCTCCCATGCGGACTGAAAACCTTAAATGGCTCAGTACAGTATTCTTTTTCCCCCTCGCAAAGTCTGTTCCAGCATGCAATCAAATGAGCTATCGGCCTAGAGACCTTATGACATTATCCCATGTCGTGGTGGCTGCACACCAAACATTAATGCGCCAAGGCTTTACCTAACTAGCCGAGTATTTTTAGACTGACGCACTTGGAGTGTTTTGAGAAATTGTCTTGCGTTTGAAAGTCGATTCTCATTTTCTTTCAAATGGCATCAAGGTACTAGCCAGGTGGTTCCAGCAGACAGATCAAAGTCAGAGGAATGGGTCTATTTTGGGAAATCGCTTACCGCAAAGTTAGGGTCACGGGTGAGTGCAAGGGATTGAAAAATGTGTGTCAACTAAGGGGTAGGTCATAATCATATTTGCATATTTTTTTTGTGAATTTATCAATGAAAATCCCCCCAAAGCAAAGGAAGTAATTGGTGGGGAGTAGTTCGTTTGATCAATTAACAATTTAACATTAAATGCTTGCTCTTATTTATGGAAGTCCTCCAAACGCTTACATGGATTATACAGTGTTTTGGGTGCAACATCCTCATTGTGGCGTGTGGCCGGTGTCCCTGCGGAAACC
>JADBJO010005788.1:42500-45000 GCA_016801955.1 Conus betulinus | reverse complement strand
ATAAATATTGTTTCTTCTATCCAATGGTGTATGTTTCATGTTCGTAGGTAAAGTGGTTGATTTTGTATTACCTTTTTTTTTTCTTTTTTTTTTTTAGAAATTGCCCAAAATTGTGTGATCTGAGGGACAAACCAGTCCATTTTGGCTGCGACTTGATTGAATTAATTCATTAAATGGCAAAATCTCCTCAACAGATTTTTGGTAGACACAGAGTCCCGCAGGGTCTAGTGCTAGACCCCCATCCTATTATTATGCCTTTTCATTAATGATTCACCATTATCCATATCAGATGAGAAAGTTAGGTCGATTGATTTGCTTATGACTCGCCACACCAAACGAATGGGAGTAATATACAAACAATAGAAATTTCTCTGCAGAAAAATCTGAATGAAATGCGACAGACCAATGTAAATCAAATTCAAGGATCATACACCCAGCCATAAAACCAAAACTATGGATTACAGTCACTCGCCAAAAGCATCAAGTAGCTCCTAGACCTTCGTTTGAACGTTACTCCTGCCTGTCAAAGAGGTAGATGAAGAATCAAAACGGCAAATCTATCTCAATCGTGTAGGTAATATCTTAAATTTTTCACCTGTTACCTCAACTGAAGCGTTATGCGACTATTACTGCGCCTAAACTTTTCTTTAAAAATGTCACAAAGCATTTTATTATTCAACGTTATGGAAAGGGAGTGGTAGTAGTGTCCATAAAAAAGAACTCGGACGTGCAACGAGGCTGCGTGTTCAAGTTGTAGCTCTGACAACGGAAAAACTAACAACTAAAAGAACTGAACAGACTTTCTCTGATTGAAATAACTTGAATTCACAAGGCGTCATTTAGATTGAACATTTCGATAAATACCACACCATGTTATATTACTGCCCATGTCACGAGAGGCAAACGGCTGTTTTGGCTCGCAAAGATTCCTTCTTTTACTCAGACATTGATCGATGCAAAACAGGCCAAGCTAACCATACGTCTGCCTGATGTGTCTTCAGTCTCACATGTATAGATTTTGAAGTTCAGTTTTTAGGAATTTTCAATGACATTGGTATGATGTTACTCTCCCCCACCTCTACATTCACCCCGGTTCTCTCCCTCCCCTCTCTCTCTCTCTCTCTCTCTCTCTCTCTCTCTCTCTCTCTCTGTCTCTGTCTCTGTCTCTGTCTCTCTCTCTGTGTCTCTGTCTCTGTCTGTCTCTCTCTGTCTCTCTCTCTGTCAGTCTCTCTCTCTCTGTCTCTGTCTCTCTCTCTCTCTCTCTCTCTCTCTCTCTCTCTTTCTTATATTCCTGCCATGTATTATAGCAGGCCATCATTATTTACTTCATTTTTTACTTTTGTCGTCCAGAAATGAAGGCGTGATGAATAATTTTTCTACACACATCTGTAAATGTCGTTTAAAACGGGCGGCGCACTACAATGTGATGCTATTGTAATTCATATTGTAAAACCAGGCACTTCTTTATATTGATTTTGTACACCAAAGTGCGTGAACAGTTTTCTTTAAAATTTTGCATGTTTTTCCCCCTTGAAATGGGGCTTCAGCCTTTTTTTTTTTTAAAATAAAGGGTCGTAATCCTTATCGTTATCGTTATCATTATCGTCATCGTCATCTCTCTCTCTCTCTCTCTCTCTCTCTCTCTCTCTCTCTCTCTCTCTCTCTCTCTCTCTCTCTCTCTCCCCTCCTCCTCCTCCTCCTCCTCCTCCCATAAACCCAGTATGTACTGGTGACTAGTCAGTCTGGCGATGTCCATTTAGAACCATTCCCCTGGTGAGCTGCGTCCAATTCAACAGAAGAACACTGGACCAGTCTGATACAGACATCCAGCGTTAAAGAGGAAGCAGGAGTAATAGTAAACTGTGATGGTGTGGAGTATTCTCCTTTCCTCCTCATCTCTCTCCTTCTCTCTGCGTCTCTGTCTCTGTCTCTCTGTCTGTCTCTGTCTCTCTCTATCTCTCTGTCTCTGTCTGTCTGTCTGTCTGTCTGTCTGTCTCTCTCTCTCTCTCTCTCTCTCTCTCTCTCTCTCTCTCTCTCTCTCTCTCTCTCTCTCTCTCTCTCTCTCTCTCCATAGCGTGCCATGATGGTCAGTCTGGAATTGTCCGCGAAGTGTCCCAGGTGAATAAAGGTGAAATAGAAAAGATGATAAATTTAGTCAGCAGGGGATTCCCAGGCTGGAGCAAAGCCATTGAATGTGTCTGCAAGTCTGAGGGAAGAGTATCAACCGTTCTCTGGCCATGGCTATCATCTGTCTGTCTGTCTCTCTCTGTCTGTCTGTCTGTCTTCTGTCTGTCTGTGTCTGTTTTTCTTTCTTTCTCTCACTCCCTCGCTCGCTCGCTCGATCGCACGCTTGCTCGCTTCCACTTGCATCTCGTTCGTCAAACAGGTCAGGTGACATGTTGACATAAGAAAGAAACAATGTGGATGAAAACCTAAAGACGAATAATCCTGAAGGACTTTTTTTTTTTTTTTTTTTTTTTTTTGACAGTCTAAAATATCA
>JADBJO010005788.1:25000-32500 GCA_016801955.1 Conus betulinus | reverse complement strand
GCGCAACAGCAGGGGCCCAGAAATCCACCAGTCGGACATCGACACAAGTTTGGAGCAAGCGATCCGTGGATTTCGGAAGACGATCGCTTTTTCTGCGATTTAACAAACAACCAGGAAGAAAGACACATGTCATAAGAGGAATGTCTTAAATTGTCCTGCATTGGGAAAGAAGACGCATCGGCAACACGAAGCATGCAGAGACCCAAGCATGTGCTGCACGCTGTCCACGGACTGATCCAGTTTTACCTGGGGTGACCGTCGTCTACAGAACTGACAGTGAACACCAGTGACATTTTCTCGTTCATGATTTCATCACGTAAAGTGAAAAAAAAACAGGATATTGCTGTGGTTTCCCATGTTAATAAAATCGAAATTGAGTCGCGTTTTGTTATTGTACATCCCGCCGATTTGCTTAAGGGCTTTTACAGCCTAACAGCATTAAAACTTCGTTCATTCGTTCGTTTGTCCAAACATCAAAGCAATAAGCCTATAGAGGAGATAATTTCTACATACACTAACATAAACACACACACACACACACACACACACACACACACACACACACACACACACACACACACTGAGAGCCCATATATACCGGAATTCAGAAACACCAATTCTGTGTGACTACATGTATATCCATTACATGGTAGTCAAGGGTCATTAAAGTATGGAACGGCTGACATATTACTCGTAAGAGTCGAACAGCTTATGGGTGTATATGGATTGGGGAAGGGAAGAGAGAGAGGAGGAAGATTGGGGGGGGGGGGGGGGGGGATGAAAAGCCTTGCTCTACGTGCAAATTAGACGCCGAACCATACTGATATGGAATATGCCTTGAATAAGATTTTAACGTTTCAAAAATTTGCGAATTGGTTCTAAAAAAAAAACAAACAAACAAACAAAACCTGTTAGGGGGGAGGGAGGCATCGAGGAGAGGGTGGGGCGGTGGAAGAATTAAAAATATCTTCCAAGTGGATGAGATTTAATAAGAGTAACAGCCAACATTGCCAGGCTCCAGCCGTTCTCATAACTGGGATTAAAAAAACACTTGACAAAGTCAACGGAAGCTTGAAGGACTTCATCTTATCATGAAGAGGCTGAAAGTGATTTTTTGTACTAGTACAGTCAAATAAAAAATGAGGGATATCGAGAGTCTGACCACATGCACAAGCAGGTGCGGTTTTTAAATACCTACCTAACCAACCATTAACCCGCAGCCTATGTACAAGGTTACGATTTGGGGATTGGCCCTGGAGGATTACAACATTTGCTTGTTGGTTCGTCATATCCCATCTGTGCTTCCGAGCTGAATCTTCCAGATATTGTATCTGTCTTATGTTCCAGATTGAACTTGTCAGAATGTGGATAGCTTCAGATGAAGAAAGAAGGATATCACAATTCAAAACATCAGATTATTTCTTTGCAGCTTCCTTAGCATAAAAGTCAGCTAAATCATTGCCACGTAAACTAGAGTGCCCTGGAACCCATAACAGAGTTACATCGATACCCCGGTTATTAACTGATGAATGAGAAATAAGATCTCACACACCAAGTC
Organism: Conus betulinus; assembly: GCA_016801955.1. NCBI lineage: Eukaryota > Metazoa > Mollusca > Gastropoda > Neogastropoda > Conidae > Conus > Conus betulinus. The sequence goes on along the minus strand of JADBJO010005788.1, from coordinate 30,942 downwards.
TGAACGACTAGATTTTGATTGACAATGTAAAGCCGTAAGCGCTGATTTTGAGTCTGATAGTATAAGTATTTGTCTATGTATAACGGGCATGTCAAGTATAAAATCTAGTGCTTTCAAAATAGCAAATAACTCTGCTAAATATAGAACATCCTTTCGTAATATGGAATTTCTTTCTGATGCTAAGCGCTGGTATTACAAAGGAAGCCCCAACATCGGAAGAATCTAAAACAGAACCATCCGTGAAAATGTGTAGATGGGAATCGTATTTCCTGTCTATCAAGTCTTTGGCATAGGATGATAGTAACAGAGGATTATCTTTTTTTTTTTAAATCTCCGTAAGAGTAGATTATTTCAGCCTGCTCTGACAACCACGAAGGGTATGAACAACATGGAACCTGGGCAATACCATCAAGAGACAGGTTGCAGTTCTGAAACAATGGGGAAACATAATCACCTAGGGACATGTATACCGATTTGTTACGGATCTCTCTTGAAATATACGTGCTGCCATCCAGTTCAGTCATTACTGAATTTGGGATGGTTCTAGCCCTCACTGTAAAATTACAGGCGCAACTTAGCCTGTGTTCATTTAAGGGTAACACACCAGCCTCCTTGTACGTCAAATCAAATGAAGCCCATCGGGGAAGTCCTAATGCAATTTTAAAAGGCTAACGAGTCAATACTGGTAAGCTTGTGTAAATCTGTCTTTCCAGCTGTAAAAAAAACTTCTTGGCCATATGACAGAATTGAACGAACGAACTAACCCTGAGGCGACATAGACGAGATTAGATCCCCAGTTAGTTAATCAGAGGTATGGCAGAAAGAACACGTAATAAACCAATTTTTTCCTTCCTAGCCTTTTCTACTAGGAAATTTATATGTTTACTCCAAAAAAGTTTATAGTGGAAGATTACTCCGAGAAACTTAACTTGTTTGCTTGGGTATATCAAATTATTATCAACCCCTTATAGAGATAGCTTCTCTGCCTTCAAACGCAATTGTTTTCTTTGTAAAGACAACAAAGACAGTTTTGTGAGCAGATAAACCAAAACCATTTGATTTCATGTAATGAAAAATATTGTCAACTATTTCCTGATACTGTTCAATGATTTTCTTTCTTTTGGTTTGTTGTTTGGAAAAAATTGCAGTTTACATTTCTCCACAGAGCAATATCATCTGCATATAGAGCTAATGTGGCACCTTTTGTATTAACCTGTTTAATATCGTAAAGCATTGGCGAGAAAAGTGTTGGAGCGATTACACTTCCTTGGGGAACACCCATGTTAATAGTCTTAGAAGTTGATAAAGCTCCATGTAGATTGACTTGGATAGTTCTGTCCGATAAGAAAGCTTTTAGAAATTGGAAAAATCACAACACGAAGGCGTCAAGCGTGGGTTGCAGCGATTCGCCGACCGTCGATCACTTTCGACAAGAGTACTGAAGCGATGCGTGTTTGCTCACGACATTTCCACGCAGGTAAGAGCGTTGTTCTTGATCTATGTAGATATAAATTACAACACTGAGTCAGAAAAGCTGTGCATCCACCTCCATCCCTCTCCCTCCCCAGCTGCATCGTACAGCCTCATTCGAGTCATTGCACACATGTTACCAACTCTGGATTAGGCCTACTTTCGGTTTGACGCATGATAATCTCAGGGTGGTAGTGTGTGACTGATCTGAAGGCTAGAGGTCACATCTACAATCAAACATGAAATATCACAGCATGAAGTTTATAAACTGAAGTTTAGGCCAGCTCTCTCACAAATTGGTGTGTATTTTAACATGTTAACTGAATGCATGCAGATATCGCAAAGAAACTTGTCCACTTTCAGCTACTGCATAAATTAGCTGTGAAATGAATCATCTTGAAGAGTGCACTAGATGGTTCTTGTAATCTATTATTTCACGTGTAAGTTAAGCAGTAATAAACTACCACCATTCCCTGGCAGACCTTAATTTTATCTTCTGCCAGTATCATTGTTTCTGTCTTACACACACACACACACACACACACACACACACACAGGGTGAATATTATTTACTAGACTCAGACAAAAAACTAATAGTCCGTTTCTGTCTACACACACACACACACACACACACACACACACACACACACACAGGGTGAATATTATTTACTAGACTCAGACAAAAACTAATAGTCTGTTTCTGTCTCACACACACACACACACACACACACACACACACACACACACACACACACACACACACACACAGGGTGAATATTATTTACTAGACTCAGACAATAACTAATAGTCTGTTTCTGTCTTACACACACACACACACACACACACACACACACACACACACACACACACACACACACACACACAGGGTGAATATTATTTACTAGACTCAGACAAAAACTAATAGTCTGTTTCTGTCTTACACACACACACACACACACACACACACACACACACACACACACACACACACACAGGGTGAATATTATTTACTAGACTCGGACAAAAACTAATAGTCTGTTCTGTATTACACACACACACACACACACACACACACACACACACACACACACACACACACACACAGGGTGAATATTATTTACTAGACTCAGACAAAAACTAATAGTCTGTTTCTGTCTTACACACACACACACACACACACACACACACACACACACACACACACACACACACACACACACACACACAGAGGGTGAATATTATTTACTAGACTCGGACAAAAACTAATAGTCTGTTTCTGTCTTACACACACACACACACACACACACACACACACACACACACACACACACACACACATAGGGTGAATATTATTTACTAGACTCAGACAAAAACTAATAGTCTGTTTCTGTCTTACACACACACACACACACAGGGTGAATATTATTACTAGACTCAGACAAAAACTAATAGTCTGTTTCTGTCTTACACACACACACACACACACACACACACACTCACACACACACACACACACACACACACACACACACACACAGGGTGAAATTATTTACTAGACTCAGACAAAAAAACTAATAGTCTGTTTCTGTCTTACACACACACACACACACAGGGTGAATATTATTTACTAGACTCAGACAAAAACTAATAGTCTGTTTCTGTCTTACACACACACACACACACACACACACACACACACACACACACACACACACACACACACACACAGGGTGAATATTATTTACAAGACTCAGACAAAAACTAATAGTCTGTTACAAGTGTGTCTGATTACAGGAGAACCTGCCTATGAAATGTCAGAGACGCATCCAGACTGGGCCCCATCCCTCCCTCACTTGGGCACTTAGAAGTGAAGGAAACAAGCACCAGTCGGCATGAAAGGCTTCAAAGAGAAGGAGGACAATGCAGAGCATGGAGTCAGAAGAAATGGAGGCAGTATTGTCAGATGGAGCTGCAGCAGACTGCGATGATTCACTCCTAGCAGAACCAGAGCTTGAACCAGTACATTCTGTTTATACACAGACAGACACTGACATTACTGGGGGTGACATTGATGGTATGCAGTATGAACTGAATAGGCTTCTAGAGGAAAACAGGGACTTGAAGAAGAAACTAAAATAGAAAGAGATCACACTTGAGGCATTTGAAGAAGATGATGAAAAGGTTAAATTCTACACAGGTTTGCCAAGTTTTGCAACACTGGTAGTTGTGCTTAATCATTTAGCCGCGTTTCTGCCCCAGGGAACCAGGCGTTTATTATCACCTTTCCAGATGCTGATGATGACACTGATGAGACTGCGCTTGAATCTGCCAGTTCAGCACTTGGCCTATTTGTTTGAGGTGCATAGAACCACAATTTCGAATGCTTTTATTGAAACTGTGTCTGTCCTGTACAGCAGATTGTCATGTTTTGTGTACTGGCCTGACAGGGACTCTTTAAAGTGCAGTATGCCCCACCAGTTTGTTGAGGCCTTTGGTCAAAATGTGGCTGTGATCATTGACTGTTTTGAAATTTTTATAGAGAGACCTTCACATCTCAAAGCCAGAGCTCAAACATTCTCACACTACAAAACACAACAACACAGTTAAATATCTTATTGGTATAACCCCTCAGGGTGTGATTTCCTTTTTATCAAAAGGCTATGGAGGCCAAGCAAGTGACAAGTTTGTGACAGAAGACAGTGGTTTCTTGGACAAGCTTGTTCCAGGAGACAAAATACTAGCTGACCGTGGATTGATATCCAGGAAAGTGTTGGATTTATGTGTGCAGAAGTGTTTTTTTCCAGCATTTACCAGGGGAAAATGCCAGATGCAGGCAAAGATGTGGAAGCAACAAGAAAGCTTGCTCACCTTAGAATACATGTGGAAAGAGTGATTGGAAATGTGGTGGGAAAGTACACACTTCTGACAAACACTTTGCCCATAAATCTGGTCTTACCTTGCAAAGATGAAGAGTTGACCTTCCTTGACAAATTAGTGCATGTCTGCTGTGCCTTAACTAATATTTGTCCAAGTGTTGTCTGAATTTCCTGCATGCAGTGACAACTGCACAGAGAGAGAGAGAGAGAGAGAGAGAGAGAGAGAGAGAGAGAGAGAGAGAGAGAGAGAGGTGTTCTAGACACTATAGACAGATCAGCAAGCAAAAGACAAATTTCTGTGCATGTGTTCAATGTTACAGACAATAAAGCTTTCTTATATCTTGTACACACACATATATACAAACACACAATCTCACCATCTGCTAAAAAGGTATTAAAAAGGATACAGATAATTATACACTCCTTTGTTTATTCATCTTGTACATCACCATGTGGAAATATGTAACGTGTATTACAACTGTTAAGAACAAAATGCTGATAGATGAATGAAGTGAGTGGTTGTACTATACAGGAATCTAAGGATGTTGGAAAAAAGAAATGAGAAAAGGATGAATAAACCTTAAATCTTCCAATTTGCCTCTTACTTCCCTGTTACTGTTGATTCACACAAATATGATATGCAATGTTTGTCTTGAGTGCCTTGTACGCCTTGAATTCATTCGCTGTGTAAGCGCTCTTTCCAAGTACAACATAATTATATAGGTCGCCGAATTCCAGCGGAGGAAGTTTGTTTGGGTCCGTTGACCAGTCCCTTTCGTTGGATTTGTACGGGTCGAAGCCGTTAATAACAGCCAATTTCTCGAAATAACGACGCCGATGCACGTCGTCAAGTTTGTCAGCGTAGCTAACTTTCTCTTTTGCTTTCACTTTCTCCATACCGCCGTGTTAATACTGGATTGACTTTTGTTGTTCCGCAGCGCTTGCCAGCCGGCTTGCCTTCCAACATGGCCGCCGTACCCCGTGACCCCTAGTAACGCTACGTCATCGCTCATTCCCGATTCCTACTTCATGTGCTTTGAACACAACAATTTAGAATGCCATACTGAAAAAGGCAAGACTCCATTTTTTTCAAGGAAATGTTCTATTCTGTTTTTCATTATTCTTTCAAAAAGTTTTTCCAATGTGAGGTGTTAAAGAAATAGGTCGAAAAACTAGAGGGAGAGTTTAGGTTTTCCTTGTTTAAGGATTGGGATGACAGTAGCTTTTTTCCAATCTGTAGGGAGCATTCCAGTATTCCAGCAAATCTGAAAGAACTCCAACAACTTTGATAACAGACTCTCAGGAAAATGCTTAATCATGTTATAGGAAATAGGATCCGAACCAGTGGATATCTTACCCGGTTTTACACGTTTAAGTGCGAAACAGAGTTCATGCATTGTTAAGTTTGTGTTTATATATAAAGTGTTACTTTCTATATTTAGTCTGCTCAATGTTTTGGAATTTATCCTCAAACTCCTTTCTACGAATTTGTTCAGATTGAGATAAACACTCAGTCTGACTCATTGAAGCAAAAGTTTCTGCTAATAATTCAGCCTTTTCTTTGTTAGTTTCTATAAATTTTATCATTAACATGCA
>JADBJO010005788.1:0-2500 GCA_016801955.1 Conus betulinus | reverse complement strand
ACAGAGTCCGACGTGGGGAAGTCCCTTGAGGTATGTGTCAGATCGATTCAGTCTGCTCAAAGACCCGATCGATAGCCGAAGAATAGCACGTACATGTCCGTGCGTGCGCCCGCGCGCGCTTATGTGTTGTGTGTGTGTGTGTGTGGTGTGTGTGTGTGTGTGTGTGTGTGTGTGTGTGTGTGTGTGTGTGTGTGTTGTGTGTGTGTGTGTTTAGTTTGTGTGTATGTTTGTGTGGTAGTAGTGTGTTAGTATATGTGTTAGTGTTTGTACGTTAGTGTTAGTGTTTGTACGTTAGTGTTAGTGCTAGCGTCGTGGTACTTTAGTTTTACGTCTGTTCACATCTGTGATATCAGACGAAAAGAGAGAGAGAGAGAGAGAGACGGAGAGAGAGAGAGAGGGAGAGGAGAGAGAGAGAGGAGAGAGAAGAGAGAGAGAGAGAGAGAGAGAGAGAGAATGCATAAATGTCTGTGACCATGCAAGTATATGCATAATGTGGTACCCAAATTTCTGTAAATGTTCCTCTTTACATCCCTACAACATACCTGCAAATAATCAACCAAACCTTAATTCAATAACGAACAGTGCTGGGGCGCGCGCGCGCACGCACGTGCGTGCGTGCGTGCGTGCGTGCGTGCGTGCGTGTGTGTGTGTGCGTGTGTGTGTGTTTGTGTGTGTGTGTGTGGTGTGTGTGTGTGTGTGTGTGTTGTTATGTGTCTCTATGTGTGTGCCTGTATGCGTGCGTGCGAACGTGAGTGCGTGCGCGAGCGCGTGTGTGTGTATGTGTGTGTGTGTGTGTGTGTGTGGCATGTGAGTTTGTGTATGAGTGTGTGTGTGTGTGTGTATGTGTGTGTGTGTGTGTGTGTGTGTGTGTGGTGTGTGTGTGTGTGTGTGTGGTGTGTGTGTGTGTGTGCAGTATAGTAGAGTAGAGTAGAGTAGAGTAGAGTAGAGTAGAGTAGAGTATAGTATAGTATAGTATAGTATAGTATAGTATAGTATAGTATAGTATAGTATAGTATAGCGCAGCGCAGCGTAGTGTAGTGTAGTGTAGTGTAGTGTAGTGTAGTGTAGTGTAGTGTAGTGTAGTGTAGTGTAGTGTAGTGTAGTGTAGTGTAGTGTAGTGTAGTTAGTGTAGTGTAGTGTAGTAGTAGTGTAGTAATGCATTGCACATTTCCTGTCAATTGACTGTTCAAAAAGCTGTAGAATGTTCAGTGCCAAAGGACCTGATAGGATGCAATATAGTGCAGCATGGCATAACTTGACATGGCTGAACATAGAATAGTGTAGTGCAGCATGATAGTAGAGCATGATATAATAGAAGTGGCTCTCGAACACTCATGGAACTTTAAGTTAGCGAAAGGGACTCGGCATAGCATAGCATAGCATAGCATAGCATAGCATGGCATGGCATGGCATGGCATGGCATGGGCATGGCATGCATGGCATGGCATGGTATGGTATGGTATGTATGGTAAAGCGCAGTGTAGTGCAGTGTAATGTACTATAATACAGAGCAATACAGTGTATATAATAGGGCATAGCATAAGCATGGTTAGGCATAGTTTGGCATAGCATAATGAAAAATCACAGTGCAGCATAGCATAACATAGTACAGTCCATAGTGACTGTTAAACAACACAGCAGGATATCCAGTCATCATAAAGAAAAACAGTCTAGTTTAGTCTAGTCTAGTGGACCTTTAATATTGTTAGTATGTTATGGCATAGCATAGCACAGTAGAGTGTAGCACAGTATTGTATAGGACAGTATAGTATGGTACAGTATAACAGCAAAGCTCAGCAGATAGAGCATAGAACAAGTAAAGTCAATGCTTAACAGCCGTAGCATCGGAAGGTTCTGTGAAAGGCTGGATATAGCATACCATAGTAGAGCATATCACATTAGTACCAGCATGGCAAAGTGATACAGAACACATAGCATGTCAAATGACCCTTTTTTAAAAAGCTATAGAATTTTTTGTGCAAATGACATGATGAAGCATAGCATAGCATAGCGTAACATAGCATAGCATAGCACAGCACAGCACAGCATAGCACAGCACAGCGTAGCATAGCATAGCATACCATAGTTTAGTCTAATATAAATTGTACAGAACCATATAAGACAGCATAATATTGTATAATAGTATAGTACAGCAAATAGAGCATAGTACCATTAAAGTGATTGTTAAAAAGCCGTAGCATTGTAAGGTACTGCAAAAGACTGAATATAGTACAGTATAGAATATAACAGCATAGTGGTAATACAATATGATACAGTAGAGTACAGTAGAGTACAGCAACAGCACAGACAGTACAGTACAGTGCAGCTTCCAGAGTAAAAGCATATATATTCAAGGGCAATGACTACTGATCCTTTATTATGGGAACGGAAGTACAGTACAGATGAACACTCTGTGGAACTTGAAGAGTGAGGGACAGGAAGGAGGGGGGAGGAGGGAGGGGAGGGGATCGTTAATGAAGTGAGGAGGCTGAGGAACAGA
>JADBJO010005787.1:141518-151635 GCA_016801955.1 Conus betulinus | reverse complement strand
TCTATAATGTCCTCCGTGGACAAAGCAGCAGACAGGGCCCCCTCACTACGCGTGGAAGGGCAAGCCCGTTTCGGCCCCCATCGTTCTTCCAGGTCTGTGGACAGAAATAAGTGCGCGAGGGGTCATGGGCCATCGATTCAAATTGGCATTGGTTGGTGCTGGAGGGGAAAATGTCACGTTGTGTCCTGTCACAAGAAGCTGTGTTTCCCATTTGGGTTGGGCGTTTCACGACTGGTCCAGTGTGCTAGGTTCAGTGTTTAATTTATCTTGAACTTTTTTTTTTTCAAATATATGTATTCAAATAAGGGAAATGGTCTGGCCCACAATTGGCCCGGTGTTTAGCGAGCTGTGGTTTCATAAGTTCCTTTTTAAAGCTCTGCGAAACTTATAGTCTTGGGAGAAACAATTTTCATTTCCCACTATTTATGTGTAGAAACGAGAAACTAAAAACAAAAAAGGGAAACACAAATCATTTCGGTTCAAAGAGTTCGGAATAACGTGTTCCTTGTCATCACCTGTTGGACGGAAACTAAAATATATGGAAACGGATGGACGGTCATAAATGAAATTGAAACTAAGACTAAAAATAGGAGGATTTTAAAAGTGGTACCGTTGCAATATGCGGAGGCATGAGATTCCCCTGGAATCCGACTTAAACTAAAAATCTTTTGCTTGGTACTCTCTTTCTCTCCCCTCTCTCTCTCTTCTCCTCCTCATTTCTCCTCTCTCTCTATCTCTCTCTCTCTCTCTATCTCTCTTCCTATCTCTCCTCTCTCTCTCTCTCTCTCTCTCTCTCTCTAGGAGAATGTGGCTTGTACGTGGTGTCGTTCCGGGTTTGAGCAGCATAGTTGTATAGGCCGGTGTACAGTTGTGTAGTGAGTTGTGCACCATTGATGGTCATCCGTAGCAGGAAATGTTTTTTGGGTACAATGAATTATTTTTCTCGGGGACTTGGACTTTGCATCCTACTGTAGCGTCCATTCAGCAGGGCACGGTATAAGGCAGCCCCAAACCGGTGCAAGCCCTCCACTGCGTAGGCACCAGTGACATATTTCGCCGGTGTGTTGAAAAAGATTGGTAGGAACGAGTTAGTGATGTCCCAGGGACAATCAAATTCAATTCAAAAGCAATCTAATCAATCACTCAATTCAATCAATCAATCAATCAATTCAATCAATTAAACCAATCAATCGAATCTAAATCAATCCAACTCCAATCAATCATTCTCAATTTTTCAATCAAAAAGCCAATTCAATCAATTCGGAGACCGTGAAACACATCTGAGGTCAGGTATCATTTGATTAATTTAAACTAAAGAGGAAAAAAAGCATGATGTCCATTGTATGAATAGAATCATTTCAATAACAAAATAGATTTAGAAAAAAGAAAAAAAAAAAAGAAACCTTGCATCATGCAACCCCAATTTAGTTCTCAAGAGTTTGGCTTTTCATTACACAAACGCACGCAGCAGCACACACGCCACAATCAAGCACACAACAGGCAGGGACCCGAGTACGAGATGAAGAGAGGAGGAGAGTGGAAAGAGAGCGAGAGCTGGAGGAGAGAGGGAGACGGAGAAGGTGAGAGGAGCGGAGGAGGAGAGAAAGAGAGAAGGGGCGAAAAGAGAAAGAGAGAGAGGAGACGATGTCGTTGTGTTGTGTGGGGGGCGGGTGAATTGCGTTTATTACACATCAACTTGTCGTGCGCGATATACTAAATGGAGGGATTTAATTTTATCAGACCCCACCACATGCCTTTGAAAATCCCAAGGGAGAACAATCCATGTTGGACATAATATGAAAGGACAAAAACACAGCTGAAAAAACCCCTGGCTGGGTGCCAGTCGGGAAGTAATGTCTTGCACGCCTGTGTTTCTTTCTGTGCCTTGCGAGAAGTTCCAGGGAGGGTCTTGGGGTAACAGGACGGGGAGGCGGACGGTTTCACGCTCGGTAATAGCCGCCATCATGGGAAAATGCGCCCACCGCATTTTGGCTGGGTTTCCATGCGGTTCCAATTGTTGGCACTGTAAAGGTGGACCCGTGAAAGGGAAACAGAAAATGATTTTTTTTTTCTCTACCGAAAAAAAAATAAAACTTACGGGAGGAGGTGTCAGATTTTAAAGCCGTTTGAACAACCTTTTTTTTTTGTTTTTCTCTCTCGAATACTCAGTGAATCAAAAAAGTAAACCTTTTTTTTCACCCATTGCCTCTATTGTCTGTGCAGGTGATGGATAGATGCGAGATAGGATAAAGCGAGAGAGAGAAGATGAGGGAGAGAGAGGGACGGGATGAGAAAGAGAGAGATGAGAGAAAGACGACGAGCGAGAGACGCGGAGAGAGAGAGAGGAGATGGAGACGAGAGGAGAGAGAGAGATGAGAGAGAGTTCAAGCATAGTAAGGGCATTAGATTAGGCACGGGTGAGGAATTCCAAGGACCCCGTTCGATTCAGAAACAAAACTCGGACACCAAATCTGATATAGCAAAGTGGGGGAGATTGTTAGTCATTGGGGACCACCGGTTAATCCTGGGGCAAAAACAAAAGGGCACTACAGTGTGGCAGCACAGGTCCCTGGGCACCGTGGTTCTTCCTGTGACAAAACACAACGGGCATGCCATTAACCGTGTGACAAGCCAGGGGGGTCCCTGGGCACCGTCATTTCCTTGACACACAAACGTGCATTTACAGTGTGGAGAGTCAGTTGCTCAGCAACGGTCCTTGGGCACTGACGTAATTGAAAACTAAGAGCGAAAAGTCATGGCATCGAACTACGTGAAAAAAAGTTAAAATGTGGAAGCCAATCTTCAAAGGGAGCAGTTCTTTTCCAGGAAACAGTCGCAAGGATATGTTTTCATCCGTATTACTGTGTCATGGACTGGAGTCTGGGGAAGGCCAAACCCAGGCAATCAGGAGGCTGGGGTCTTTTATAAGTTTCAATTTGAGTTTTTCCACATAGGTGATTCGTTTCTGTAATCCGGTATTTTCACAGTGTCTCTCTCTCTTCTCTCTCTCTCTCTCTCTTCTATCTATCTATCTCTCTCTTCTCTACGATCTCTCTCTCATCTCTCTCTTCTACTCTCTCTTTGTGGGCATGCCGGCAATCTGATTTTTCTGCAACCATTTTTTTTCTACTCATTCTGGTTAGAAGGACAGCACCTCCATTGCAATTCGTCCTGGCTAGATTGAATGAAGTGAAAATAGGAGTAAGCATCTGAATTCCCCAAGAAAAAAATGTGTTTGACTTTGAAGACTCTTCAGGTGACAAAAAACAAGCTTTCCATGACACTGCCACGGTCTCAATCGGTTGAAAGGATTTGTTCCCCTCAAAAAAATGCTCTTACGACAGATTCTGACTAAACGTATGTTCATAATTGGACACTTAAAAACACCCAACCCCATTGTTCCTTCGGGATACACTTCCCTTCCAACCCCTGTTCACCAAGTCTGGGGACTGCATCGTTTGCATTTTGTGTATGGCATCTTGGCAAACGAGTACGAGTCTTTCGTGGCATGCGCTTCATGGCGTTACATGCTTGTGTGAATATTTTTCTTTTGCTATGAGAAATAGTTTGTGCGTTATGGCTTGTAGTGGTAGTTGTTGTGTAGGTTAGGTTTTAGTGTGTGTTTGTGGGTGTGAGTGTGTGTGTGTGTGGTGTGTGGTGTGTGTGTTTGTGTGCGGGTGTTGTGTGTGTGGTGTTGTGTTGTCTGGTGTTTGTGTGGGCTTTTGGTGTTGTTGTGTGTGTGTGTGTGTGTGGGTGCGCCCAGGCAGCGGTTGCGTCTGGTGTGTGTGTGTGTGTGTGTGGCGCTAGCGGGCGCCGCGCGCGCGGTGGTGTGTGTGTGTGTTATTGTGGCGTTTTGTGGTGTGTGTGAGGTGTGGGGTGTGTTGTGTGTTGTGTCGTGTGTGCGAGTGCATTCGTGATATTTTGTGCGCATCTGTGTGCGTGTTTCAAGTGGCTGACCTGAAGGGGAGTTCCCTGTCAGTGTGTGTGAGCGGCTTGCCGATGTGGGACTCTCCATGGGGTTTGTCTCCCGGTTCTGTCTCTGTGAAAGGCGTATTACTTGTGCAGGGGGGCGGGCCATAGCCTGCGTGATCGTTAACTGTCACTCCGCGCGTTAGGTGGACTGGCCCGAAAATGTTGACAGAACCAGGCGCCAAATCAACACGGGCACGTTGACGACGTCATCAGGTTGAGTCGGTATATGGGCGAATATGAAAAGTGCAACCTCACCCGCACAACGTCACCACATCCTTTGCCCCCCCTACACTCCCCCGTGAATGGTTATTATCACCCCCCGTTTCTTTGTTCCTCCTCGAGTCCAGTTTTTTTTTTTCTTTTTTTTTTAAATTACATTAACAGCGGGACTGGCACGTGAATTCGTCATCAGCAATAAGAGTAATTGTGTGATGTCAGGGGGGACTGGTTTGTCAGGGTAAAACGTGAATCCAACTCAGCTGTTCCTTTGTCTTACGTTTTTTTTTTTGTCCTTGTTGCATATTGTTTCTTTTTTGTTTTAATGTTTGTTTGGGCGGAATGTATTGTCCGGGGAAAATCTGAAAGAGAGGAAAATTTCAGAAAAATAGAGATTTTGGGTTAGATCAGGTTTGAGCAGATCAGGATGTTCGGAACAGTCTTAGTCAGCATTTCATTGAAGAGGCGAGGTCAATTGGGTGTATAGTGTGCACTGGTGTGTCACGTTGTAACCGCATGCCTGCCCGTTACTTATAAGTGTTTTTGTGTACAAGGGTCTTTTTACAGAGATTTACAGATTTTAATAGCACACACATAAAGCACACACACAAACACACACAGAAATTCGTTGTACACCCAAGGAGGACAGAGTGTTAAAAAACCAGTCACTACATTGAGACCGATGCGAGCGCACGCAGTTTGACGAGAACGGTTTTGGCACCACAAACACACACACACACGTGCATAATCCTGTTTACACGTTGATTTACACTTACTTACCATAAGTAATCACTGTGCGCAAAGATTTCGTGTACGACATGCAATGCCTTTTGTTTTACTAGGGAATAGAAACCTCACGATCAAGCACACAACACGGGGTCTTTTCTTTTTTGTGTTTTTGCCAACAGTCACACTATCTTGTGTATTACAGAAAAAAACTAGACACACACACAACCACACATGCCACACAAACATCTACACATTAAAAACATTTTCATACACATCTTTAGCTTCGTTGAGATTCAATTATTCAACAAAAAAGGTATCAGAATGCCCATCACATCCATTGGTTTGATAACACCACACTAATTCGTGAACGCTGATTCGCCATTCTTAAAACACAAATGACGTCAATTTTCGCACGCTGGTACCAGCTAAAATTTCCTCTTTCAACTCAAACCCTCAAATCGTACTTTTTCATATTTCTCGCGTTTGATGATCGGCCAGCTCGCTCTCGGGACCATTAGGCAAAACTACATTCACAGGTTCACCACACACACACTCATGCATACACACCACACTCATGGAACGCACGGACCACAACAAATACACAAACAAACATACATCACACACACAGACGGACACAACGGCGGCACACGCACGGCAACGCACGCACGCACGCAGGTAAACACGCCGACGCACGACACGAGTCACAGATTAATCACACAATGCACGCACACGCACGCATACACAAAAACAAACACAAACACACAACACACACAATTACACACACACGTAAACCCGACCGGAGGGCATCGCACGAGCTATCTCATCGCATGCACGGCACGACACGCACACACACCACAACTCACATTACACACACCCATGCACGCCCGGGGACAACCACGCACACAAAGAATCACACACACCCAAACACACACCTGCAACATCACTCACGCACACACACACAAGAAACACACACTCCAACACACACACAACACCACACAATTTCCAAAAAACACACAAAAACCACCATTAAAACCCACACCACACACCACACACAAAACACAAATTAAATTTTTGGACATCTGGGGCTGAAAACTGCACAAAGCAAGCGTTACCTTTATTCCCACCCAACGAATGTTCCCCACAGTCCATTTCGGGACCGGCAATTGTTTTGTCACTGCAGGGATGCAAACCTTGGGTCGCTGATTTTGAAGTGTAAAAAAGTAATTTGTTTGTTTGGTATTTTTAGCTTTGGGGACGGGACTTGGGTACACTGGGCAACTGGAGGAGTTGGGAAAGATTTTAAGCGCAACTAGGACAGTTGGCAAGGAAAAAAAATCAAGGGGGGATGGAGGTGGCGACGCGTGTCGACACTCTTAGGAGACAAAAATCAAGTAACAAAACCAGTTCAGGAACACAGTTAAAAAAGTAGCACGGTCAGTCAATTAATTCTTAACGTGCTTACCACTGGGGGACGTGGAATATGATTCAAGCGTCACTTCTGCGACGTCCACAAATACCTTCTTCCCCTTTCACTACAAGTTTTCACACACAACACTCTTCATGACTTTCGGCGCCGATGCGGCGTGAATGCGCAGCGAGCGTACGTTGCAAACGCCCAGAAGAGATCAGGGGGGGGGACTTGTCATCGCTCTGCAGGCATATGGGCGGTGGGAGGACAAGCGGGAACCTAGCCTTTATCATCGAGGAGCTCCAGATTGGGAAGTGTGAACACCAATTTTCACGGGCCGCCTACCCCCCCGCGCATTCCCAAGGTGTTATTCTCCACCCGCCGAAAGGATCAAAGTAACTGGGTGGATGCTACTGTAAAGAGAAATTTCTTTTTGAGGGTATTTTTAGCTATCACTAAAACGCAGTGCCAGTGACGGACACAAGAAAGAGTTGATGTGAATTCCAGGGGGAGACCAGAAAGTGAAAACACAGATTTGGAATTTGAGCAGATTCTAGTTTGGACAATTAAGAAGCACCGATGTGATTTACAGGCTTCTTTGATGTACAGATGGAATTGGTTTCTGACATTCTAGTTTGAGATTACGAGGCTACCGATTTGATTCAGACTAAGAATATTAGTAACAAAAAAACAGCAAAAGAACAGAAGCAATTTGCAGAAAATTTGCAGAAACGAACGATTTTTACTGTAGATTTGATGATAAAGATTTTAGTAAAGAATTAAAGGAAGTCAAGTGAAGGAAAGAACTCCAAAGCAATGTTATTTAAAAACGATGTTGATGGAGGAAGGTGATGGAAAGTGATTCTGTTGATTTTTTGAAAATTGAAAATGATGTTCAGTTGTTTTTTCAAACGTTTAAATGTGAGAAAGGCAATGGGCCCCTGATAATATCTGTGGAAAAATTGTTGAAGGGTGTGTGCTTCTCAGCTCTCCTATGGTTGTTTACAGTCGTTTGTTTACCTGGTCACTTAGAGAATGTATAATTCCTGTTTTATGGAAAAAAAAATGTGCCACTGTATGTCCTGTCCCAAAAAACGCAAACCAAGCTGTTTAAATGCTGATTACCGACCAGTTGCCCTCACATCTGTTGCAATGAAATGTCTTGAAAGAATTGTCCTCGTTATGTTTTAAAAGATACTACCAGTACCAAGACCCCGTTTTTCAGTTCGCATACCAAGAACAGAACACAGCTCAACAGATGATGCCACACACCACAACTTCTCCATCCATGCTTTTTCACACCTCTCGAAAACCTGCCTCCTTTGTACGCATTCTCTTTATTGATTTTCTCATCAGCATTCAACACCATACAACCACATCTGATGGCAAAGAAACTCTCATTAACATAAATGTGGGGGTAACAAGCTCATTCTTTGGATAATTGATTTTCTTACACAGAGGACACAGTCTGTTCGATATCAAAGTGTTGTTTCGTTCGTCCAGAGTCATTTTCAACTGGCGCACCCAGGGTTACTGTTTTATCACCAGTGCTTTTTTACTCTGTACACAAATGATTTGTTCAGGAAGTGATTCAACTTTGTACACATTAAAATATTCAGATGACTCAGCACTTGTGGATCTTTCCAACTCTGATTCTGTTTTACTTCAAGGAGGTTCAAAGATTTGTTGATTGGTGCGATCATAACTATCTTGATCTGAATGTACAAAAACGAAAGAAATGTTGATTGATTTTTAGAAAGAATCCAAAAGCTGTACCACCCCTTTTTATCAAAGGTGCTGAAGTAGAACGTGTTTGAATCATAAATATTTAGGAACTTTTATAGATAATAAGCTGAATTTTAAATCCATGTTGAGTATGTCCACAAAAAAATGTCAAACCAGATTATATTGTCTTCGCAAGCTGCGATCATTTCATGTGAATACTGACATTCTTCGGACATTTTATTCATGCTTCTGCTTGGAATCTGTTCTAACTTTCTCATTTATGTGTTGGTATGGGGGTTGACTGTGAAGAGCAGAAATGTGCTTGAGAAAGTGGGTGAACGTGGGAGGAGGAAAAATCGTTGGTGAGAGAGACAAAAAAGTCTGAGTGAGCTATACAGGTGCCGTGTTTGTTTGTAAAGCGAAGAAAGATTACGTGTGACCAGACCCACGTTCTTTGCAAATCAGTATGACCTTCTTTCAGTCAGGACGAAGATATCGATCGGTTAAATGCAGAATGAAGATCCAAATGTGTCAGATTTAAACAAAAAGTTTTATTCCCCTGTCCATTGATTTCATGAACCCGAGAAGATGTTTAATTGAAATCCAAATTCCTCTATATGAATGTATGTTCATATGTGAGAAAATGGGTAATGTGGCTAAATTATTGTTTATTTGCTGTGAATGTGTGTGACCACAAATTAATTTCTCAAATTGAGATAATAAAAGTTTACTTGACTTGACATTGTTTTTCACCATTGCTCTATTTGTGTGCTGATGGCAGGCCCAGGTCTCTGGCACCGTCATCCTGTGACAACACAACGGCATTACAGTGTGGCAGATCAATTGCTCAGCAACTGTCCTTCGGATCCGTAATTGAAATAAGAGCGAAAGATCATGGCATCGACTACTTGAAATAGTTTAAATGGTGAGCATCTTCAAGGAGCAGGTTTCTTTCCAGAAAACCAGTAGCTGTTTTCATCCTGTATTACCTGGTCATGACTGGTCTGGGAGCAACAGCATCAGCGCTGGTCTGTATATTTCAACTTGCTTTTTCCACATCAGGTGTTCTGTAATACCTGTATTTCACAGTGCTCTCTCTCTCTCCTCTCTCTCTCTCTCTCATCCGTCTCTCTCTCTCCCTCTCTCTCTCCTCCCCTCTCTCTCTCTCTCTCTCTCTCTCTCTCTCTCTCTCTCTTTGTGGCATGCCTGCAATCTGATTTTTTCTCAACCATTTTTTCTCTCATTCTGGTAGAAGACATCACCTCCATTTCAATTTCGTCCTTTTGATAGATAGATGAAGACTGAAGATAGGAGTCAGCTCTGAATCCCCAGAAAAATGTGTTTGACTTTGAAAGCCTCTCTCAGTACAACAAGCTTCCATACACAGCCATCGGTTCTCAATCGGTGAAGATTTTTTCCCCTCAAAATAGCTCTTAAGACAGATTCTTCCTAACGTTCCTTTCATATCTGACTGAACCCCCACCCCCTGGTCCTTCTGGCTATCAATTCCCCTCCACCCTCTGTCTCCACAAGTCCTGACTGCATCGTTTTGTCATTGTGTGTATGTCTCTGCAACGGGCACGAGTGTTCGTGCATGCGTTCATGCGTACAATGCGTGTGTGAGTGTCATCTTCTTTTGCTATGAGAAATAGTATGTGTGTTAGTGCGTGTTAGTGTTAGTGTGAGTGTGAGTGTTAGTATTAGTGTTAGTGTTAGTGTTAGTGTGTGTGTGTGTGTGTGGTGTGTGTGTGTGTGTGTGTGTGTGTGGTTTGTGTGTGCGTGTGTGTGTGTGAGTGTGTGTGTGTGTGTGTGTGTGTGTGTGTGTGTGTGTGTCTGTGTGTCTGTGTCTGTGTGTGTGGTGTGTGTGTGTGTGTGTGTGTGTGTGCGTGCGTGAGTGCGTGCGTGCGTGCGTGTGTGGTGTGTGTGTGTGTGTGTGTGTGTGTGTGTGTGTGGTGTGTGTGGGTGTGTGTTGGTGCGAGCGTGAGTGCGTGGGTGGTCTGCGTGAGTGCGTGCGTGCGTGTCTGCGTGCGTTGCGTGCGTGCGTGAGTGCGTGTGTGTGTGTGTGTG
>JADBJO010005787.1:129018-134018 GCA_016801955.1 Conus betulinus | reverse complement strand
CATCAGCTGAGAGTGGAGAGCATTAGAGGAAAAGCCGAGTCGGTTTTCGACAGTGGGACGACATTTCACAGTCTGCTTACAGTCGCTTGTGCTGCAAATGCTGGTAGCCTAATCAATGCCTCTACACCCTCCCCCCCCCCCCACCCCCCCCCCCACCCCCCCCCCCCCCCCCCCCCCCACCACCACCCTACCACCATAATCTTTGAATTTGCAATTTGATAAAAAAAAAAGACTTACATATTGCAGAATTCGTAACCAAACATACAATGTTGTAGATAATTCACAATTGATGTTCATTTCTGTATGTTTAGTTGTTATTGTCCTCTTCATGCTTTCTTCCTGACTTACTGTATATGACTGCGATCAAACAAAAGCCTGCATCGTTAGCAACGACAGGGAGTGCGACGGTATGTCAATGAGAAGAGCACCACAAATTCACCTGTGTCAACATCGCTACGACTTACTCTAAAAGGTCAAACAACAACGACGCACAAATGATTATTCTCTCTCTCTCTCTCTCTCTCTCTCTCTCTCTCTCTCTCTCTCTCTCTCTCTCTCTCTCTCTCTCTCTCTCTCTCTCTCTCTCTCAAACAGGGATATGCTTGCTAGATTTGGAAGTAGGACACTTGAACTAAATGCAAACAAATGCTGGTTTAATCCCGAAGGCGCTGTAGACGATTTGTTGTGTAATGTGTACAGACGGTATGAGAGAAAAAGAAGATCATCTTCTATTGTGCAAATCTTAAATAAATGTCAGCGAACCGCCCAGAGAAACGTGGACAAACGAGTCACAAGACAACACACAACGCGTTTCGACCTCTTAGGTCTTCCTCAGGTGAAACAAAGACGGACAAAATAACGAAAATGCACTTAGCTTTGATCGCTTCAGATTGCTTCTGAGAAATCACATTCGAAGTAGAACAATCAGCCACACAGCACAGATACGTAGTCTGATGAATCACATACAATGTGATATATGGAGACAATCGATAACAGTAAGTCAGGAAGAAAGTATGAAGAGGACAGTAACAACTAGACATACAGAAATGAACATTAACTGTGAATTATCTACAACATTGTATGTTTAAGATTTGTTTAGATTTCCGCCTGCAGTCGTTTCACTTTGCAACTAGTTCTATTGTCCAGTTTATAACAATATCAGACAGAAGTCTCTCAGCTTTTCAATGTTACTACTGCGACAGAAAATCATAGCCTATATAGTTTGTTGTCATCTGATAATAATGTGATAATAACTCTACCGGTTAAGTATGTTGCAGAGGCAAAGAAATGCTCGGTAAGAACTTCTAAAGTTGGAGTCGTTTGTTTTCATATATTCGCAAGCTTGATGACCTTATTAAGAAAATGTTCTGTTTTCTGCACTAGTATAGCTAATGATGAAGTGGACGGTGATGATAGATGTGACAGTGCAGGCACGATTTATAACAGGGAATATAATTATGTGCCTGGGTGAGGCACTTGTGTTTATGATTATGATCATGTGACTTTAAAAAAAAAAAAAAAAAAAAAAAAACATATTCACTTTGAGTGACAAAAAAGCACGACATCATTTTCTTTTTCTTCTACATGGCTTCGAGCTTCATCATTAACATTTATATAGTCCTTTGCAATTTATCCTTCTTTGCATCATAATCTTTCTTTCTTCGGCGCTGCAAATATTCATGAATACCCCCTTGACATAAAGCTATGTAGACCATTGTCAATATAAACGTATCTGAAGCGCCTTGAGCGTCTCTCTCTCTCTCTCTCTCTCTCTCTCTCTCTCTCTCTCTCTCTCTCTCACACACACACACACACACACACACACACACACACACACACACACACACACACACACACACACAAGCACGCAAGCGCGCGTGCGCACACACACGTACAGACAGACAGACAGACAGACAGACAGACAGACACAACACACACACACACACACACACACACACACACACACACACACACACACACACACACACACACACACACACACACACACACACACACACACACAGACACACACACACACACACACACACACACACACACACACACACACACACACACACACACACACACACACACACACACACACATGCATCCACACATCCCCTCACACGCATGCGCGCACACTTGCACGCACGCACGCACGCACGAGTATATCCGCACACAAATGATTTCCTTCCCCATACCACACACTCAGCCTCACAATGCAGACACGTGCTGCCCAATAAATCATAGATGACTGCTTTGTGCCAGAAACGATCTTTGGCGATTGAATGTCCGGCGACCGCCGACAGAGAGCAAGGGAAAGAATCGACAGAGAACTGACAGAAAATCAAGGAAAAGCCTCTGTAGTTTTTGACAACAAGAAAACATTTCAGTCAGGGCGCAGGCATAAGGTTGATTTTGTGGATACAAGAACGCCTTCTTGTTAAACTAGAACGTGTCTGTGCGTGTGTGCGTGCGTGCATACGTGCGTGTGTGTGTGTGTGTGTGGGGGGGGGGGGGGGTGCACGCGCGTGCGTGCGTGCGTGCGTGTGTGCGTGCGTGCGTGTGCGTGCGTGCGTGCGTGTGTGTGTGTGTGTGTGTGTGTGTGTGTGTGTGTGTGTGTGTGTGTGTGTGTGTGTGTGTGTGTGTGTGTGTGAAAGTCAAAGTCAAAGTCAAATTTTATTTAGAGGAGGAAACATTGAATAAGCAGCATATCTGCTTTTTTTTTTTCATCAAGCCATCTATGAAAAAAAAAAAAAAAAAAGAAATCGTGTACAATGTCTTTCATGAAAAGAAAAGTAAACATACCGTCTTCCCCCCTCCCATCTCCTCCCCTTTTATCCACTCACTTCCATTCACGTAAAAGATATCAATATTCATTGCCGCCCCTATCGTTACATTACGAAGTGTATATATCTTTACCAATGTATTTGTTTTCTGCACAGGATGACCATTTTTTTTTTCAGTATGATATATGGTTAACGATTCATGAGATAATCTTTCAATCTTTCTTAAATGTGTGTTTTTTTTTTTTTTTTGATATTTTGAGTTTATTCCACATATTTCCACCTGAATATGCAAAACTGAATTTGTATAAATTGTTGCGTGGTCTACGAATGGACAATAAATGATTATGTCTATGGCAATTGACTTTAAATGTTTCTTTAATCTTTTGGGGGCCGTTCCATTAATAACGTTATGCATACAAAGGGCTTCATTGAAAAAGTGTTTGTTTGGAAAGGTTTTGAGTTGTTTGTAATCTTCATCAGTTAGGGAGCTCGATTTTAACAATACTTATTTCAATGCTCGTTTGTACAGACGATGAATTAATTTTAAGTTATGTTCACAACAGTTGTCCCAAAAGGTTGATGCATAATCAATTAATGACAAAATATGTGCACAGAAAAAAAAAAAGTTTTCCAGAGTGGCCATCGAGGAAACGTTTTTTTTTTTTTATCCGAGACAACTTATTTTTTTTTTTTTTTTTTTTTGAAAGCCGTTTTGCTAAGAATGTTATATGTTCAATCCAAGATAAATCTTATCAACAATGACACCTAGCGTTTTGTGTGAACTGACTTCCTCAACTTTATTGTTGCATATGAGTAAACCCTGAAAATTTGATTTCATTTTTTGTTGTTTTTGTTTTGTAGACATGTACATGCATTTTGTTTTAATAGCATTTAAAGACATATGGTTCAGATGTCTCCATTCAGTAAGTTTATCGATATCTGCTTGAAGCTTAATTGTTAATTCATAAGCATCAGATTCGCTTTCGTGGAGAGATGTATCATCTGCAAACATTTCGCATTTACATTTAACAAAACAAGGCAAATCATTAACGTAAATAGTAAAAAAAAAGAGGTCCTAACACAGAGCCTTGTGGAACACCATATTTGACAGGTATAAATGTTGACAATTCGTCAGCTACAGCTACTAATTGTTTTCGGTCACGTAAAAAAGATGAAATACGACTTATGAATTCTGGAGTCAGTTTGTAAAGTTCAAGTTTACGGCAGAACAAAGGATGGTTGATGACATCAAAAGCTTTTTCAAAGTCTATGAAGAAAATACCTGCAAATTTATTCTCGTTTATGCTGCAAAGAAGACTGTCCATAAGCTGTATGAGGGCTGTGTGGCAAGAATGATGTTTTCGAAAGCCCGACTGACTTTCGTGGAGAAGTTTGTTATCACCGAAATAAGAATACAGAGACTTATGCACGTGTTTTTTCGATCGGTTTTGCAATGGCTGATAAAATGGATATCGGTCTGTAATTTAATGGGTTTGAAGAATCCCCGGTTTTATACAGAGGAATAACTTAAGCTTCCTTAAATTTTAGAGGAACAAGTTGTTTATCTATGCATAAATTGTACAAGCATGTCAAAGTATCTGTGGTAACAGGACATGACAACTGAGGCATTTTTGTCTTGATACCATCTCTAAATCACGAGTATTTGATTGGGTTGAAGTAGACAAGGCTTTACTAACATCTAAAACGATCATGGGTTTCAGACTAAATGGAACACGAATATCCTCAGAATAGATGCATTGTTCTAAATAATTGAGATCATTTTCACTAGATTTATCATTTAATATGATTCTATCTGCTATGGTTGAAAAATGATTATTTAGTTGATCTGCAGATATGTCTGAGTTCATTTGTTGACTTTTTGACACATGTTTATTAGTTAATATGTTAATCGCTTTCCGAAATTGCCTAGTATCTTTGATAGAAGTTAACATTTTTCTGAAGTAAGTACGTTTCGATTTCCGTTTTAATGACGTCACTTTCTTTCTTTCTTTTCTGAATTCTTCATTTGTTCCGAAATTACTCAAATGAATTCTTTTATTAATTTCTGTGTCAATTTCTTTAGTTACCCATGGATGTTTTGTTTCCTGTTTAATCCTTTTCTTTATAAAAGGGGCGTGTTTACTATATACAGAGCTAAACGTATCAATCAAAAATGCAGCTGCTTTATTTGGATATCTGATTCAATAGCTG
>JADBJO010005787.1:121518-124018 GCA_016801955.1 Conus betulinus | reverse complement strand
TTTTCAGGCCTGATTTCTTCCATACCGACTCCTTTCCAAAGATCCATCCTGTCTGTCTATCTATCTATCTGTCTGTCTATCTATCTATCTATCTACACACACACACACACACACACACACACACACACACACACACACACACACACACATCTATCTATATATATATATCTACACACACACACACACACACACACACACACACACACACACACACACATGTATATATATATATATATATATATATATATATATATATATATATATATATATATATATATATATATATATATATATATATATGTGTGTGTGTGTGTGTGTGTGTGTGTGTGTGTGTGTGTGTGTGTGTGTGTGTGTGTGTGTGTGTATGATGGAAGAATTGTTAACCTGCACTTGTTTCCGCCACTACTTAATTGTTCAGCATTATATTGTTTGAAGAATAAAAAAGAGAGAGACGACGGGATGGAAAGGAGGGGGGGGGGGGGGGGGTACAGCATGAAATGTAATAATTTGAAATGGGAATGTACTAAACGTACAATAATTAGCATGTATAAAGTCAGACAGTAAAATGAATATGACAAAGCATGTAAGGAATTCGGAACACACGCAGAGAGAGAGAGAGAGAGAGAGAGAGAGAGAGAGAGAGAGAGAGAGAGAGAGAGAGAGAGAGAGAGAGAGAGAGGGCACAGAATATAATCATTTTTTCATAAGATTATATCCATATACACACATACATGTATCAACACACATATATATACATATATATATATATAGAGAGAGAGAGAGAGAGAGAGAGAGAGAGAGAGAGAGAGAGAGAGAGAGAGAGAGAGAGAGAGAGAGAGAGAGAGACAGAGAGAGAGACAGAGAGAGAGAGAGAGAGAGAGAGCAGAATTACTTTTTCTTCAAGCAAAGTTTAAGCTGCATATTTTTATGTCCAGCTTGTCTGCCGTCAAAACGCACACTGTCTTTGATACTCGTATGGAAAGGAGTCTTCAAAGAATAGGAGGGCGTATTTTTTCTCGTAATTCATTTCCACAATTAAGTTTAATGTATCATGAGAAGTTATATATTCTAACTACAAATCTGTCTGCCTCTGTCTGTCTGTCTGTCTGTCTGTCTGTCTGTCTGTCTGTCTCTCTCTCTCTCTCTCTCTCTCTCTCTCTCTCTCTCTCTCTCTCTCTCTCTCTCTCTCTCTCTCTCTCTGTGTGTTACCAGCAAAAACTTGTGGCAGCTTATTGTTAGCGAGCTATAAGCTACGTGAATTGATAGCAGGAAGAGGAGGGAGAGGAAGGTTCAATGTTTCTTGGGAAACACACACACACACACACACACACACACACACACACACACACACACACACACACACACACACACACACCAGGGCAGTGTTTTTTTTGTTTGTTTGTTTGTTTGTTTGTTTGTTTGTTTGTTTTTTCAAAGGGTAAGGTCCATGTGGTATACCACAGCATTACCCTCTCTGTGGGAAAGCCGAAACCAGTAAAATATTATTTTTTTGCACAGTATATTCATTATCCTCTTTGTGGGAAAAAGCCGAAACCTAGAGACATTTACACTCTCGCTACGGATATTTGGATGAACAAACGAAACTATGTCCCTTGCTGATCCAGCGTCTGGGCTGGGGGTGTTTTCTTTCTGTTTTGGGGGCGAAGCTCCAGAGATCGATCGGGTCGTCACAGCGAACGTCGCCCATTGACGTTCGGTAATAGACGTGATCATGGGAATACGTGCACTGGGCTGGTTTCAATGCAATGAAATATTTACACAGCAATTAACACCTCTCTCTCTCTCTCTCTCTCTCTCTCTCTCTCTCTCTCTCTCTCTCTCTCTCTCTCTCTCTCTCTCTCACACACACACACACACACACACACACACACACACACACACACACACACACACACACACACACACACACACACATCCAAACACAATTGAACTCTTTTCTCCTTCCATAGAGTCAGCCACACAGCAGAGATTCGTAGCCTGAAAAATCTCAGATGACTGCTTTGTGCCAGAAACGATCTTTGTGCCAGAAACGATCCTTGGTAATCAAATGTCCTTGGGCAGCCACAGAAAGCCAAGGGTAGAATCCACAGAAAACTGACAGGCAATCAAGAAAGAGCCGTGCATTTTGTGCATACTGCGCTCATAGTGTTGATGCAGAGTGCTCGAATATTGTCCACATGTGTCCTCTGCCTTTGTACTCTTCTAACACTTGTCTTAGTTTATTTCTGTGCACCTCGTCAAAGGGGTTTTTTTTTTTTTTTTTTTTTTTTTTTTTTAAATTCAGATTCTCCAAGATGCTGTCTAGCTCGTTGTTGTGCTCTCAATAGAGATGTCCAGCGGTGAAGGTGGACGAGGTATTGGTGGTATGTTTTCCCTTTCTCGCTGAGGGAGACAACAAACGTCATCAGTCTTGCTACACTATTGGTGGTATGTTTCCCTTTTTCACTGAGGGAGACAACAAACGTCATCAGTCTTGCTA
>JADBJO010005787.1:109018-116518 GCA_016801955.1 Conus betulinus | reverse complement strand
TGATGGACACATGGTATAGCATGATGGACACATGGTAATGGCCGTGATGGATACATGGTAATAGCAATGATGGGCACATGGTAATAGCATGATGGACACATGGTAATAGCAGTGATGGACACATGGTAATAGCGGTGATGGGCACATGGTAATAGCAGTGATGGACACATGGTAAATAGCAATGATGGGCACATGGTAATAGCAGTGATGGGCACATGGTAATAGCAGTGATGGACAACATGGTAATAGCAATGATGGACACATGGTAATAGCAATGATGGACACATGGTAATAGCAGTGATGGGGCACATGGTAATAGCAGTGATGGGCACATGGTAATAGCAGTGATGGGCACATGGTAATAGCAATGATGACACATGGTAATAGCAATGATGGACACATGGTAATAGCGGTGATGGACACATGGTAATGGCAGTGATGGACACATGGTGATAGCAGTGATGGAGACATGGTGATAGCAGTGATGGGCACATGGTGATAGCAGTGATGGGCACATGGTGATAGCAGTGATGGGCACATGGTAATAGCAATGATGGACACATGGTAATGGCAGTGATGGGCACATGGTAATAGCAGTGATGGGCACATGGTAATAGCAGTGATGGAGACATGGTAATAGCAGTGATGGACACATGGTAATAGCAATGATGGGCACATGGTAATAGCAGTGATGGACACATGGTAATGGCAGTGATGGACACATGGTAATAGCAGTGATGGAGACATGGTAATAGTAATTATGTACACATGGTGTGGTGATAGCAGTAGAAAATAGCATGACTTAAAAAAATAATAAAAAATAAAAAAAAAAAGGGAGCGAGGCAGAGAGAAAAATGGTGGGGCCCTGAGTTGCTGTTTCCGTCAATTAACGTGAAGAGGCTGACCACCAGGTCGTGAAGAGGCTGACCACCAGATCAGTAGTGCGTCGTTGTTGCTGTAACATATGGGACTTCAGTTTTACCATATTCGTCGGTGGTTCCACGTAGTTCGCGTGCCCTGTGAGACTTTGCTTCGGCTGTATTCATGGGCGGGTCTGCCTCCCGAGTGGGTACCCTGGCTGGTGCTATAGACTGTAACTTGGGCTCGGTGCAGCCAAGTGTGTGGACTGTGTCTGTTGGGACACCACTGACGGTTAAAGCTCCCTGTGTAGTCATATCTTTGTTCATGTAAAATACTGATCTGCACGCTGTGTGGTGGCGTTTATTTATCTTGTGCCTCTCAATGTGTACTAATGATTTGTGGTGATACGTGTTTATAATATTTTGGTGGTTCAGGCAGCATGTACAAGAAACAAAACCTAACTTGTGTGTTGCCAGGCTATCCATGTTCGTGTAGTGTGGGTGTGTGTAGGGAATAATCGTTACACACATCCAAACTTTTGAAAGTGAGAGTCAGACAGTGATACACACAGCACCACACCGTACATAACAGCAATGAAAATGTTTGCTCAATGAAATGAAGTGAAATGTGTGGGAGGACTTTTTTTTTCTCTAAAATATTTATACAGTTGCACCTTCTTAGTGTAACTCGACACGACCTTAACTTCTCTCTCTCTCTCTCTCTCTCTCTCTCTCTCTCTCTCTCTCTCTCTCTCTCTTCTCCTCTCTCTCTCTCTCTCTCTCTCTCTCTCTCTCTCTCTCTCTCTCTCTCTCTCTCTCTCTCTCTCTCTCTCTCTCTCTCTCTCTCTCTCTCTCGTCTGTGTGAGGATAATGGCAATGTCTGGCTGTCCAGAGGAGTTCATCACTGTGACATGCTAGTTCTACGACAACATACTTGCCGAAGCACTGGACGGTTGAGTCTCCTGTAAAGTTTTCCCAGTTACAAATAGAATCAGACAGTGTCTTGGCACCCACACTGCTCAGTGTTATGCTTTCAGCCATGCCGACCGTCACTGTATGTGGTGATGAAGACAGCATCAAGAGCATTATGAAAGCTAATGGCTGGTTCTTTTACCAACAGAAACTTCAGGCGAAGACCAAGAGGGACAAAAAGAAACTGCGTAACTTCTTGTTTAAACGCTGCTACTCGCACTCAGATGCAACTGTGCAGCAATGTTGTGCTCAAAATCAACCAAGAAGATGCAAGACATGTGGCACTCAGCATCACGGAAACATCATGTCAAACAAGAAACCACTGTCAAAGGAGAGAGAGAGAGAGAGGGTTTCAGTTTCATCAAGCAGGCGTCACTGCGTGCGGACTAGTCCATATATGCACCACATCCCCTAACTTTTTAGAGCACACTACGATATGATTTTAAGCTGATGGATAAATGAAAGTAACTAAGGTGAGAGAATTGAAGAAGAGGGTCTCGTGGCTACGACTTAGATGATGTCTGATATACGCATTAGTCCAATGCGCTGGTCAGATCTTGAGTGCCTACCTAACAATGTTGTTTTGAGAGAGAAGGAGAAGAGAGAGAGAGAGAGAGAGAGAGAGAGAGAGAGAGAGAGAGAGAGAGAGAGAGAGAGAGAGAGAGAGAGAGACAGACAGACAGACAGCAGCAGGTATGGAAAACAGAGACAAACCTTGGGCAGCCGTGATTCCAATTCACCTTCTATCCAATTAAAACCAATTCACCTTCTATCCAATCAAAAAACAAATTCACCTTCTATCCAATCAAAATCAATTCGCCTCCTCCATCCAATTAAGACCTGCTTTATGTGTGATACAGGAAAGATAAAGGTTGTCTTTTAAGAGTGGGGGCAAGGGAAGAAATGCATATGGTACTTGCATGCCGCCATGACCTTTCCAGATATGTCATTGTTGATAATATCTTCTCACTGGTATACACAAAATCATCTCTCTCTCTCTCTCTCTCTCTCTCTCTCTCTCTCTCTCTCTCTCTCTCTCTCTCTCTCTCTCTCTTCCCGCACGGGTGAGTGTCCTGGTCTGGCCCCTGATAAACGGCTGGGCTATGAACAACATGAGTTAAAATGAGAGAAGACGAGGAACAGAAGAGTCAGTTAAGCGTGATAAACAGCTGGACAGTTTCTTCACAGACTTAATTCTCATGTGAAGTACGCAGACTGTCTTCAGAATACGTGTGTCTCCACATTTTTTATGGCGAAGCCAAGACTGCAAGATATCTAGACTCTCGCTGGAGAAATTTGAAAGAAGAAACCGAGTTAAAACCCCTAGATGGTTTAATCGGAAGTCATGTCTCAACGCAATGTTTTCTTTCCTTTTTAGCGGGAAAGCTCCAAAGGTGTGAGGTGTCAGAGGTGGAACCACCGCTTGACGCTTGCTAATAGGAGTTATCCTGGGAATGCGTGTGCATGGCTGAGTTCAATGCAATGGAAATATTTATACAGTGAAATGAAAGGATGGAAATGTCAGGATTGTTTTTCTCTCCCTGTCTTTAAAACATTGCTTTGTTAAAGTAGCCAGATTCTTCTCCTTCTCCTTCTCTTCTTCTTCTTCTTCTTGTTTCTTTCTTTCTCTTCTCTTTCTCTCTTCTTTCTTTTTCTTTTTTTTTTTTCTTTCCTTCCTTCCTTCTTCTTTCTTTTTCCAAACTTTGAGAAAAAGAGAATCCAGAAACTGAATTGGAGGGTAGGGGTGGTTGGCCACGGGGGAGAGGGGGGGGGGGGATGGAAGTATGTGAAAGAACAAACCAGACTGTACTCCACCGCGTACTTGCCGGACGTAGGGTCTAACCGTCATGTTTCTGTGTTCTTGGGAACGAAGGCCAGATGTGGATTACTGCTGACTGGTTCCTCCGAGCGCTTATCAGTCCCCACCGTGATTCCGAGACGCACATGTGTGGGTGATGGCCAGCAGCCATATAATGGTCATGATCACTGATTTCAACATCATTATCTCACACCATCCATGCTCCCTCTTTGTTATTGCCCCTATGCATGTAGGTCACATGAGTGGAATAAGGGAGTCTGGGACAGTCGTTGATCTCCACAGCCAGTGTGCAACAGGTTGGGGTGCTGCCCATCATTTTGCCTTTGTCCACGAAGACAGTTGTTTGGCCTGTTTTCTAAGCCCCCGTCGTCCTGCCATACATCCTAAGTAGAATGGTCAGGGAATGGTGTCCAGATACCATACATACATCCTAAGAATAGAATGGTCAGAACATCGGGCCAATGGCCATGGCCAGGGAATACACACCCCTGCCATACATCCTAAGAATAGTGTCGGTCAGGGAATCGTGGCCAGATACGCACCTGTGGAGGGAAACTGACGTCCCTTGCTGACAAATCAGGGAGGTGAAGGATGGCAGGCTGGAGATGGGGGTGAGGGGACAGTAAGTGGGAGAAGGTGGTGGTGGTGGTGGTGGTGGTGTGTGTGTGTGTGTGTGGGGTGGGTGGGTGTGTACGTGCCTGCATTAAGTATACTTGAACGTGTGTGTGTATGTGGGGAAGGGGGGGGGGGGGGGCCAACATTGAACTGTAGTTGGATACGTAACATTTGTCAGATTTACCCCTTTACAGCCCTGTGAATAATTCTTTTCCTCCTCTGTCCTTCACACATGACAAGGAGAAAAGAGACAAATGGCAACAACAGCCGGTAGCAGAGGCCTTTTTCCTTGCTAATGAAAAGTTCCAGGGAGAGAAGACAGTTATCGGTAAGTACAGTGAGGACTGGTGAGAAGACTGCATCGTCTTCTGAAGGCCGGCCTTCATTTGACCCATAAGATTCTGGAGGCTGTTCGAGTCTCTGGTGGTCAGTTCCATATATGTGATACCTCTGCAAGACAATAATAAGAAACCTGGTGGGATAAGAGCCGACTGAGATCGATAAACATCTAAAGGACGGGTGTCAGACTTGGCGTTATTGTCCTTTCAGCCCAGGTAACCATACACGGCCGTTTCAGGGCTGTCATCGAGCACAACAGGTGATGCACATTTATATTTGTATTCCATTATTGTGCAGAGCCTGTTAATTAAAAGGTTACTTTCTTCTCGTAATGTTTGCGGTTTAAGAGAACATCAATACACAGAAGTGGTTCTTCTAGTCTTCACAGAAGTTCGGTCAGTATGATATTTACTACGCAGGCTAAATCACTGTGCAATTGTATATGTTTTCTGTTTTGCGTGTGTTGCGGTGTTTTTTTTTTTTTTTGTTTGTTTGTTTTTTTTTTGTTTTTTTTTTTTTTTTTCCCATATCTCCGCTGTCTCAATTCTAGGTAGAATAACGAAGAATAACGAAACAAACAGAAAACAAGGGGAGGCGAAGGTGTATGTGTGTGTGTGTGTGGGGGGGGGGGGGGGGGGGGGCTGGAGACATTTCCCACTGGAACCTGCGTGGTGCACATCACTCATCACATTCCAGATGGTAGTAGGCATTGTCCTCTACACACCACAAAGCTGCTAATATCTTGGGATTGAAAGAGGTTGGAAGAACCATTCCCTGGGCAGATACTTGTAGATCTTTTTTTTTAGAAAATCGGAAGACGTGGAAGAAGTCGCTGGGCAATATCTCCCAAGATGGAAGATGTCGCTGGGCAATATCTCCCAAGATGGAAGACGTCGCTGGGCAGTATCTCCCAAGATGGAAGAAGTCGCTGGGCAATATCTCCCAAGATGGAAGAAGTCGCTGGGCAATATCTCCCAAGATGGAAGAAGTCGCTGGGCAGTATCTCCCGAATTTCTGTACTGAGTTTCTCTCAGGGGCAAAGGGCGATAAATCGAGGTTTCCCTGTGCAGTATAAATGAGAACGCGCGAAAGAACTCACGAACGAATGGTGGGGGGTGGGGTGGGGGTTGGGGTGAGTATAGAATGTGTCCTAGTGTGGCTTTAATTCCAAGCCTGTTTTTGAAAACACGAGTTGAAATATCAGTAGAAAACATGCTGAAAGGATTGCCGGATTACCGAAGTGATAAAAGTGTATCCAGTGTAGAGACACAAGCTGGACGCTTATTTTTTTATTATTATTATTTTTTTTTTTATGAATGTGTTTCCTCCTCCACATAGTCACAGGCATACTTGGACATATTCGTGTAAGACTGTGTTCACAAGTGGCAAGCTGATACGTGTTTTACTCTCCAAACGTCCTTGCTGTTTCGCCCATTACAATCTTCAGAGAAAAACCACATCTAAGTGGACATTCAAAGTATCCCTGGGGTTCATTTGAAAGACAGACCACACTGCAACCTCTCGCCTATCAATAGGCATCTTCGGCGGTAAAAGTCAACACAACGAGGAACTTCCAGCGTCTTGCTGGGGAAAGAAATCGCTAAGGAATACTACACCGATGTTCTCCAAGGCTGTTCTACGGTTTGTTCCTGAGTGACTTTGCACTCGTGCAGTTTTTTTACAATGCCGCGAGACTTTCAGACGTGGCGAGTGGGAGTGGCACGCTACTGAAGACAATCCTGTTGAGAGTTACTCAGATTCCTGCCGGTGCTGCTGCTGCCGTTGTTGTTGTTATTTCTACTCCTATTGATCAAACTGGTGCACGTCTCTCTCTCTCTCTCTCTCTCTCTCTCTCTCTCTCTCTCTCTCTCTCTCTCTCTCTCCTCTCTCTCTCTCTCTCTCTCTCTGCGTCTCTGTGTGGTGTGTCTCTTGTCTCTCTCTCTTCTCTGTGTGTGTGTGTGTGTGTGTGTGTGTGTGTGTGTGTGTGTTGTGTGAGAGTGTGTGTGTGTGTGAGTGAGAGAGAGAGAGAGAGAGAGAGAGAGAGAGAGAGAGAGAGAGAGAGAGAGAGACAGACAGACAGACAGACAGACAGACAGACAGACAGGGAGAGACAGACAGACTGGCAGAGACAGAGAGAAAGGCTGGCAGAGAAGAGAGAGAGAGAGAGAGAGTGACAATGAAAAGAGAGTGGTGGGGGGGGGGGGGGGGGGGGGGGATATTAGCTATCTCTACATCAAGTTCAGATCAGCAACTGTTGATGACTTGATCTGAAAACATTGTTTTCTGTGTGGCCATCATGGCATGTTGACGTCACATTTTCTTTTTTTTTTTTTTTTTGTGTGGCCATCATGGCAACGTCACATCCTGTTTTATTGAATCCTGTGTGTGGCCATCATGGCATGTTGACGTCACATTTTCTTTTCTTATATTGAATCCTGTTTTCTGTGTGGCCATCATGGCATGTTGACGTCACATTTTCTTTTTTTTTTATTGAAATCCTGTTTTCTGTGTGGCCATCATGGCATGTGACGTGACATTTTCCATTCTTTCATTGAAATACTATTGTTCTTCTGTGTGGTCATAGTATCGTGTTGACGTCACATTTTCCTTTCCTTTATTGGAGGTATCTATGTCCCACGAAATACTGTTTTCTCTTCTGTGTGGCCATTGTGGCATGTTCACGTCACATTTTCCTTTCTTTCATTGGAAAAATCCATGTCCCATTTTTGTTATAACACTGGTTATAGAAAAGATGAAATAAACGCCGCTTTTGTCCTCCGAGAAAAGATGGAATGGTTACAATAGCAACACGTTTCTCTACACCTGCTTGGGGATTACAGGACTGTGATAACGTTGAATTAATCGTCCTTTCACTGGGATGAATACGGGATTAAC
>JADBJO010005787.1:99018-104018 GCA_016801955.1 Conus betulinus | reverse complement strand
TGTACCACTGTCTGTCGGTCAGTCAGTCTGTCTGTCCCTGATCCCCCCCCCCCCCCCATCTCTCTGTCTGTCTGTCTGCCTGTCTGTCCACTGTCTGTCTGTATGTCTCTCTTCTTGTCTCTCTCTCTCTCTCTCTCTCTCTCTCTCTCTCTCTCTCTGTCTCTCTCTCTCTGCTCTCTCTCTCTCTCTCTCTCTCTCTCTCTCTCTCTCTCTCTCTCTCTCTCTCTCCCCCTCATGACCCTCTTTCTCAAGTAGCTTTAGTGGGGAAGCAGTCACAAAGGTGAACTGTCCGCATGTTGTCATAAAATGGCAGACACATTGTCAGGGATTCCACACTGACGAGGCACGCAGAGGCATATTCTATTTTGTATATCTGCATACGCTTTATTCTCCTGAATGCTTGTAACATTTGCAAGGCCCCCCAACCCCCCCCCCCAACCCCCCCCCCCCCCCCCGACCCCCCTCTCCACACAGCTCTCTCACTGACGTTTCAAAACTTGTGACTTTGCGTGCAAGCCTGGGTTTGATGTAATGAAAATACTTTCACAGAGATCTGTTTGGAGTGGTTGATAAAGTGAGGAAATGGATCGGAATGTAAACTTCTCTCCTTTTCTACATAGTCTCTGTAATCCATTGGCATTTGAAAAAAAAAGTGAAACGTGAGTTTTAAAGGGACAATGGGTCGTTGGTTTTGTGTGTGAGTTTGCTTCCTCCCTTTTGTCCCAGTCATGTGACTCAGCACCCTCAATTACCTTACGGACTGGCTGGCTTAGACAGAATTATCATATTTACGTTCGTGTGCATTCTGATTGATTCCAAGGGAATGAATATCAAATAGATTCATACCTCTGTGTCTGGCTTTCTCTGTCGTTCGGTCTGTCTCTTCTTCTGCCTGTTTTGTCTATATTGTCTGTGTCTCTGTCTGTCAGTCTGACTGTTCGTCAGTGTGCCCCCCCCCTCTCTCTCTCTCTCTCTTCTCTCTCTCTCTCTCTCTCTCTCTCTCTCTCTCTCATGTGCATGTGTACTGGAATCAGAAAGCAGATACAGAGATGAACACGATTAACAGTCCGTGTGGCGTCGTAACACAGCAGACAGGTTCTGCAGGGATCCCATGTCAACATGGCATGCAGATACATTTCTTACTTTGCATAAATGCATTGCAGTATTCCCCAGGGAGATCCCGAACATGATCCAAGGAATATGTGCGGTAAACTGACGGAGTTACAACGTCTTGCCAACGAAACGAAAATCCTGTCCTGCTTCGGTGTTTGCTTTCTGTTTTCCCGGGAAAGCACGTAAAGTCTCAGAAGTCGGCGAGGGGAAAACAAAAATGTTCCCTGGCATTTGTTAAGAAATAACAGTGATCTACGGAACCCGCGCTTAATGCTAGGTTTGATGTAATAAAACATTTTTGCGGAAATATGCTTATATTTGTCGGTGAAGTCAGGAACAAGATTGGAATTCAAATTTCTCTCTCCTTCAGGCAGTGTGTGCAATCCATTGCTATTCACAAAACTGAAGCTTGAGATCCAAAGGGGAAAATGGATAGTTAATTACTTTGTGTACATTTGCTTCTTTTTGTGTTAACTACACGAGTCAGCATCTCGTGTTTCCAAAAGGACTAACAGGGTTAGAAAGAATAACCACATTAATTATCTCCTAGTCAGTTAAAACAAAGTCACTGTGCATGCTTTTCCTCTACAGATGTTGACAGACAAATCTCTATCAGAGTCTGACACTGTCTTTTCGTCTGTCTGTTATATGTGTCCTGTTGCCCGCCTGTGTCAATGTCTGCAACCTCTGTCTTTTTTTTTTTTCTTTTTTTTTCCCTATCTCTGCCTCTCTCCTTCCCACATTCCCTTCCTTCTTCCCTGGCTGCCTACCTCCCTCTCTGCTCTGCCTGACTGTCTGTCTCTCCTGTTCTGTCTCTCTCTGTCTCTCTCTCTCTCTCTCTCTCCTCTCTCTCTCTCTCTCTCTCTCTCTCTCTCTCTCTCTCTCTCTCTGGTGTAGCTGTAATGAGAAAGCAGATGCAGAGATGAGCAGTACATGCACACAATGACAGACAGTTTTTTCAGGGATTCCACTTTGACTCAGCACACTGGAGCATACTGTATTTTGCATATTTCCATCGCTTTAATTCTTCAAGGAGATCCTGAAAGTTTCGTACAGTTGCAAGACTCCTCTCTCTCTGTCTCTCCATCCTCTCTCTCTCCCTCCTCTCTCCCATCTCGTCTCTCTCCCCTCTCTCTCTCTCTCTCTCTCCTCTCTCTCTCTCTCTCTCTCTCTCCTCCTCATTATTATTTTCTGAGAACTAAACAAATTAGCGCCCCTTGCCAATGATTTGTGGAAGACGTGTCTTCCCTCATGATCTTAGCTTCCTTGCTTTTATTGGAAAAGTCACGACAGATTTTTGAAACGTCAGTGAGAGAGCTGCCATTCGATTTTTGTCATAAATAACTGTGGTCATGAGAACAAAGATGCAAGGCTGGGTTTGATGTAGCAAACGTTTAACAGAGGTCTATTGGGACTGGCTGATAAAGTGAGGAAAGTGATTCGAATTTAATTAAGCACGTCTTTTTTTTTTTTTTTTTTTTTTTTTGTCTCTCATGTGTGAGTCAGTGCCCGACGTTACATTACTGGAACAGCTGGCTTAGAAAGAATAATCACATGTATGTCTTTGTCAGTTATAATTGATTCAAAGCACACAACTTCCACAAAGACACACGTCTCTGTCAGTCTCTGTCATTTGTCTGTCCTCTCCCTCTGCATGTTCTCTTCCTCTCTCTCTCTCTCTCTCTCTCTCTCTCTCTCTCTCTCTCTCTCTCTCTCTCTCTCTCTCTCTCTCTCTCTCTCTCTCTCTCTCTAGTTGTGCGGAAATCAGAAAGTT
Source organism: Conus betulinus (assembly GCA_016801955.1). NCBI lineage: Eukaryota > Metazoa > Mollusca > Gastropoda > Neogastropoda > Conidae > Conus > Conus betulinus. Next base: position 101,131 of record JADBJO010005787.1, on the reverse strand, counting down.
AATGCAGAGATGAACATCGCGTGTGTCGTAATAAAATGGCAGAGACGTTATACAGGGATCCCGTTCCAACATGATATGCCGATACACATCTTGCTTTGCAATGCATTGCAGTGTTCTCCAGGGAGATCCCGAAAGTTGTGGGTCATTGAAAAAACGTGTTTTTTTTTTTTTTTATTAATTTGTTTACCTCCCCTAGAGAGCATTTGCGAAAACAGAGCTACATCGCTTTGCCATCGAAACGGAAGTCATGTATTGCTACCATGTTTGCTTTCCGTTTTGCAGGAAAGCACGCAAAGTCTCAGCAGTGTACTATTTGAAAAAAAAAAAAAAAAAAAAAAAGCTTCCTGGCATTTGTTCAGTCATAACAGTCATCCAGGGAACAAGGTTGTGTTTGCTGTAATAAAACACTTTCGTGGAAATCTGATTATATTCGTCAGTGAAGTCAGGACTGATTCTGGAATTCAAGCTTCTCTGTCAGTTAGACAGCTTGTATAATTAATGGACATTCACAAAAATGAAACTTTAATTCCAGTAAGAAATTCCACGAACTCCAGTTAAAAAAAAAAAAAAACAAAAAAAAGACAAAAAAAAAAACCGGAGTCGTTTATTGTTTGTATGAGTTGTTTGTTTCGCTTCGTCTTAGTCATGTGAGTCAGCACCCTACATTACTTTACGGACCATCTGGATTAGAATGAATTTTCATATTTATGTCTTTGTCAGTTGTAGTTGACTTAAGGCATACAAATCTCACAAGGACGCATATCTCTGCTAGTCTCTGTCATTCTGATCATCTTATCCCTCTGCCTGTTTTGTCTATCTCTGTTTCTCTCTATCTCTCTGTCTGTCTGTCAGTGTGTCTGTCTGTCTGCCTGCCTGTCTGTCTGTCAGCCTGTCTGTCTGTCTGTCTCTCTGTCTGTCTGTCTGTCTGTCTGTCTGTCTCTCTCTCTCTCTCTCTCTCTCTCTCTCTCTCTCTCTCTCTCTCTCTCTCTCTCTCAGTTGTACTGGAATCAGAAAGCAGATGCAGCGATAAACGGTTTGTGTGGTGTCATAACACGACAGACACGTTCGTCGAAGATTTCATTCCAACATGGCATGCCGATAGATTTCTTCATTTCCATATATGCATTGCTGTGTTTCTCCAGGAGATCCCAAAAGTTGGGGGGCATTTGGAAGAGGTTGTTTTCTTCCTCTCCAGACAGCATTTGCGAAAACTAAGAGAGTTACAGCACCATGTCAACGAACCTAAGTTCTGCCTTGCCACTGTGTTTGCTTTCTGTTTTCGCAGGAAAGCACGCAAGGTCTTAGAAGTCAACAACGAAAAAAGTGCTCCCCGGCATTTGTTCAGTAATAACAGTCATCCAGGGATCATGTGTTCCCCGGGAACATGTTGTTCAGTAATAACAGTCATTCAGGGAAACATGTGTTCCCCGGCATTTGTTCAGTAATAACAGTCATTCTACGGAACATGTGTTCCCCGGCATTTGTTCAGTAATAACAGTCATCCAGGGAACATGTGTTCCCGGCATTTGTTCAGTAATAACAGTCATTCAGGGAACACGTGTTCCCCGGCATTTGTTCAGTAATAACAGTCATCTACGGAACATGTGTTCCCCGGCATTGTTTCAGTAATAACAGTCATCCAGGGAACATGTGTTCCCCGGCATTTGTTCAGTAACAACAGTCATCCAGGGAACATGTGTTCCCCGGTATTTGTTCAGTAATAACAGTCATCCAGGGAACATGTGTTCCCCGGCATTTGTTCAGTAATAACAGTCATCCAGGGAACATGTGTTCCCAGCATTTGTTCAGTAATAACAGTCATCTACGGATCATGTGTTCCCCGGCATTTGTTCAGTAATAACAGTCATCCAGGGAACATGTGTTCCCCGGCATTTGTCAGTAATAACAGTCATCCAGGGAACATGTGTTCCCCGGCATTTGTTCAGTAATAACAGTCATCCAGGGAACATGTGTTCCCCAGCATTTGTTCAGTAATAACAGTCATCTACGGAACATGTGTTCCCCAGCATTTGTTCAGTAATAACAGTCATCCAGGGAACATGTGTTCCCCGGCATTTGTTCAGTAATAACAGTCATCCAGGGAACATGTGTT
>JADBJO010005787.1:76518-91518 GCA_016801955.1 Conus betulinus | reverse complement strand
TCTGTCCTGATTGCCTTCCTGCCCTGCCTGCCTGTCTGTCTGTCTGTCTGTCTGCCTGTCTGTCTGTCCCTGTCCGTCTGGCTGGCTGGGCTGGCTTGCTGGCTGGTTGACTGTCCTACTTCTTCGCGTGTCTGTTATGGTTTTCCTCTTTATTTTCTGTCTGCATCTCTCTCACTGTCTGTCTGTCTGTCTGTCCGTCCTCTCTCTCTCGTCTCTCTCTCTCTCCTCTCTCCTCTCTCTCTCCTCTCTCCTCCTCTCTCTCTCCTCTCTCTCTCTCTCTCTCTCTCTCGTCGTTGTGCTATGATGAGAAAGCAGATCCATGGATAAACAGTCCGTGTTGTGTCATAAAACAGCAGACACATTCTTCAGAGATTCCATTTCTCTAACGCGACATGCACATACATATAGGATTTTGCATAAATCTATTGCTTTATTTCCTAGTGAGTCCTGAAAGTTGGAGCACATTTGTGGAATCTCTCTCTCTCTCTCTCTTCTCTCTTTCTCTCTCCTCTCGCTCTCTACCCACCTCTCTCTCTCTCTCTCTGTCTCTGTGTGTGTGTGTGTGTGTGTGTGGTGGTGTGTGGAGTGTGTGTGTGGTGTGTGTGTGTGTGTGTGTGTGTGTGTGTTGTGTATGTGTGTGTGTATGTGTGTGTGTGTGCGTGTGTGTGTGTGTGTGTGTGGTGGTGTGTGTGTGACAGCATTTGCAAACGTAGACGAGTAACATCACCTTGTCAATGGGGCGGAAGTCCTGTCTTGCTATCATGTTTGCTCTGTTTTAGCGGGGGGGGGGGGGGGGGGGGGGGGGGGGGGGGGGGGGGGTGGGGGGGGGGGGACGCAATGTGTGTGAGAGAGAGAGAGAGAGGGGGAGAGAGAGAGGAGAGAGAGAGAGAGAGAGAGGAGGGGGAAGAGAGAGAGAGAGAGAGATGGTGTTCAGCGTTTGTCAGTGATTACAGTGATCACGGGAGCACACACACACAGGTCTGTTGTGTTTAAGGCAGTGAAAAACACTTTCGCAGAGATATGTTTATATTGGTAAGTGAATGATCCGAATTCAAACTTGTCACTTCTTTAGATACCATGTGTTATCGATTGTCATTCACAGAAAAAAGTAAGTCTTAGAGGAAAAAAAGATCATAATGTATCACCTGTAAATGATTTTTTTGTTTGTTGGTTGTTTTTTTTTTTTTTTTCTTTACGTTGTCTTTTTTTCATTTTTTTTTTTTTTTCTGTCCCACCGCCTGTGCCGCCTCTGTGGCAGTGCACCCACACCGCTCATTCCGACACCCGGCCCGCAGCCACAGCCCGGTCAGTCCCGCCACAGGGTCGGTGTCTTATATAATACTGTCGCTCATAAAATCGTGTTGCAGCGACAATACTTCCCGGGAAACTGTAACTGGTTCATGAAAAATTGTCGCTGAGCGACTTAATTTCATAACAATTGGTTAGCGCGACAGGAATTCACGAGAGAATGTCCATAAAATCGTGTTGTTGCTTGCTGAAAATAAAATCATGACGTAGCGACAGCATTTCATGTTAAAAAAAAAAAATGCTGCCGTAGAAAAGTTGTCTGAGACAGCATTCCTGTTTCCCGTAAAAAAAAAAAAAAAAAAAAAAACGTCCAAGACATGCTCGGTCTCTGCCCCCACTCTACGCCCACCTCTCTCTCTCTCTCCTCTCTCTCTCTCTCCTCTCTCTCTCTCTCTCCTCTCTCTCTCTCTCTCTCGTATCAGTTGCCCCATTGTCTTTCTGTCTATGATTTTATTTGTGTCTGCATGTCTGTCGGTCTATCTTTCTGTCTGTATTTTGTTTTTCCTCGCTCATTTCTCTCTATGTGTCGCCCTCCCTCTATCTGTTTGACTCTCTTTTAGTTTCACTCTGTCCATCAAACTGTCTGTCAGTTGGTCTCTGCCTCCCCCCCCCCCCCCTCTCTCTCTCTCTCTCTCTCTCTCTCTCCTCTCTCTATCTCTCTCTGGCTCTCTCTCTCTCTCTCTCTCTCTCTCTCTCTCTCTCTCTCTCTCTCTCTCTGTCTGTCTGTCTGTCTGTCTGTCTGTCTGTCTCTCTCTCTCTCTCTCTCTCTCTCTCTCTCTCTCTCTCTCTCTCTCTCTCTCTCTCTCTCTCTCTCTGGACGTCACGAACCAGACTGGCGCTTACCCGGACAACAGGCAGACGACTTCGCCCCCTCTTCAGCAGCCAACGATCGCTGACGTCATGAACAAGTTGGACCGTAAGTTTGATGGATTGGACAAAAGCTTAAAGGACCTCCGGGACCGATTTGATGCACTACATAGTGGGTTCAATGATCTGCATAAGGAGGTGGGGTCTTTGAGAAAGGAAAATATGGAACTCTCAAAAAAAAAAAAAGAAAAAAAAATCTGAACTCTTACCTAAGGTGGAGCAACTTGAAAGAAAGACCGTTGACTTGGAACGTCGCTCAAAGCGTAATAATCTACTTTTTTTATGGTATTCCCAGGCCAAAAGGTGAGTCCAATATACAGGGTGAGGGGAAAAGTGCCTGATTTGCTCACTGACAAACTGGACATTACTTGTGATGTGGAAGCTGACGGCCGTTCTTAGGTTGAATTCGAAACCTGACTCCCGCATCATTGCTTGCTGTTCTTTCTATAAAGACAAAGTAAGTATTCTTAAGCAGCAATAGGCATCAAATGTCTTTGTTGGGGAGGATTTCTCCTTTAGAGTCAGAGAAGTCAGGCATGGTCTCTCTCCCTATCTTAAAAAGGCAAGAGCTGAAGGAAAGAAAGCTTTGATGATTTTTGATCATCTAATAATTGAGGCAGTAAGTATTTCCTTAATGAAAATGGCAGCTTGAGCGAATCAAGATAGGGAGACGGCCGGCCACCTGATCAAATTTGTCCGACAGCGGGGAATTCTAAAAACGGGAACCCCAGTGACTTAACACCGTTTGACGCTCCGGTCTCCGATGACAGTGTCGCGCGAGAGCGGTGTTCTGCGTGTCAGTCGTGCCGCGCGGAGCTGGCAACGCTTTGCGCGTGTAAGCATACTACGAATTTCTCATGTTTAATTGTACATAAATATGTTTCCTTTCTGACTTGGAACGTAAATGGTCTGATGTCTAAATTTGGAGATCCCAATTTTATTTCATTTCTGTGTCAGTTTAAGTTTATCTGTTTAATTGACACATTCATTGAAGATTGCCGTGATATCTATTTTCTGGTTATAAAGTATTAGTAGTAAACCTGCTAACAAATTAAAAAAAAAAAAAATAAAAGGGAAGAAGATCGGGAGGCGGCGTGGTTGTCTATTAAAAGTAAGAGCTTATCCCATATGTGAAATCAGTTGAAATTAAATTTTTCCTTTTTTTTTTTTTTTTTTTTTGATTGATAAAATGTTGTTTGAATCAGAAAATGATATTTTGTATGTTTGTTCGTATATTCCACCGGAAGGTTTCCCGTTTTAGGTCCATTTTGACTTAGACAATGGTGTTAGTTTACTTGAAGAATGTCTGACTGATCTTTTGTTAACAAATGATGTATACGTCGTTCTAAATGGTGATCTGAACAGCAGAACTTCTGATGTTTCGCAGAACCTTGCTGGTGTGATGTTTTTGAAGCGCAATACGATAGTCATTCTGTCAACATTAACCGATGTTCTCAAGATAAGACAGTAAATAATTATGGGAAGTTATTATCAAATATGTGCACTGCTTTTAACTTGTCAATTTTAAATGGCGTATGTAAAGGCGACCGAAATGGTTGCTATACGTACGTTTCTGAATCTGGTTGCAATGTAAACGATTATTTATTTTGTCAAATGAACTTTTTGCTCTTTGGTATGATCGATGTGAACTGAATGTTTTGGAAACGTATAGATTCTGACCATTTCCCACTGTCTTTTCAAATTGCTGCCCCATTGGGAAACTTGGTAGAAATTGGTGAGGAGATGCAAGATTATACCTTAGAAAAAAAAGTGTTGGAATGATGAATGCTTCTCGTTGTTTAGTGATACATTAGATAATGAAAATTCGAGTAGAAAAAACTCGATATTGCCATATGTGTAATTGATTCTGATATAAGCCAATGCTCTAAATATGTTTAACGACTGTTTAATTGAAAACGCTGAATGTATGAAAAAAAACGTGTGCACGTTATGAAAGAAAGAGCGTCAAAAGACTGGTATGACCAAGAATGTGTTTGCTGAGAAAAGAAAGACCAGGAGGCTGTTGAGAATTAGTCGCCGTTCGTTGGAAGACACAGACAGGGCTGCATATGTGATAGTTAGGCATGAATATAAGCATTTATTAAAGAGAAAAGAGACAGAGTTCAATAAATCAAATAATAGATAAGCTTGTTACATCTATAAAGTCTCAGAAAGAGTTTTGGGATGTTGTCCGCAGGATATCACCACATAGAAAACAGCCTAGAAAGAACATTACAATATACGTGTGCTTTGAGTAATTTAAAGCATTGGTACAATCTGACGATGATGTTCAGTTAGATCAAGAGGTGTTTGGAGATGACTCTGATGGTTATATGAGTCGCTCCATTAGTGAAGAGGAAGTATTATTAGCAATTAAGAAAATGAAAGAAAAAATCGCAAGGCGGGTCCCGATGGAATCATTGGAGAGCTGTTTAAAAATTCTTCGACCCATGTTGTGCAGTTCTGTCTGAAATTATTCAACAAAATTATTTAATGATGGTGTGTTCCCAGACAGCTGGACAGAATCAATAATTGTGCCTTTAAAAAAAAAAGTTATTCTAATGATCCAAACAATTTACAGGGGTATTTCTCTTAGTAAAACTAGTAGTTAAATGTTTAGGATGATAATTAATAACAGACTGCAAGAATGGATTGAGGATAAAACTATTACGGGTGATTATCAAGCTGGGTTTAAAAAGGGTTATTCTACTGTTGACCACATGTTCACCATGTTGGCTTTAGTTCAAAAACAGTTCTCTTTTAATCGAAAATTATATGTGGCTTTCATTGATTTTGAAAAAGCTTTCAATTCCATGAATAGAAATCTCCTTTGGCGAATTATGAGTAAAAACGGCATTAAGGGTAAACTTTTACAGATGCGTTAGAAGTATGTACAATGAGGTGAAAGCTAAAGTTCTTTGTGGAGCATTCTGTGTGTGCGTGTGTGTGTGTGTGTGAAAATGAAAATATGACGTCAGTGAATTTCAAACGATTCGGAACTTTTTGAATTTGTTTGTATATTTTGTGTGACTGTTGAAAGGCGTCAAAGACAGTGACTCTGCAACATCTGATCTTTCCTTGCTTTGAAATTGGAGACAATAGTCGCTTTTTCTTTTACCAAAAATCTTTGAATGTTTAAGAATTGCGGCTAGTTAGAAACAATAATTTATCAAATAAAAGTTGCTGGGGAGGAGGTGGTAGATTAAAAACGTTTGGGGAAAAGAAATGTGATTGGATATTTGAGCTTAATGATTGACAAGCTGTCAGAATCGTCGATATGCTATAAATGCTGTAGGATAATTAAATTTCGTCTGTACCATTTTGTTTTCCACGATGGCTACTGCATATGAATGCTACCCGGCGAGTACTTTGCGCTTGTGAACTTTCTGAAAAAAATCAACATTTTTTGAAGAAAGACAGGACCCAAGGAATTCAAAAGACAGATTCAGAAGAAAAGCGAAGAACATTTCAGCTGACAAGGACGGCACTAAGCTCTACTACGCGAGCAAAGACGGTGGTATGAAGGCAATAGTGAAGAAGGGGGATGTGGTGAACGTTATCAAGAGCGTGCATGACTCGGACCACCTGGGAATTAACGCCACACATGAAAGAGTGAAATCTTCATTCTACTGGAACAGAGCTTATGAAGACGTGAAGCATTACATCAGTGTGTGTGAAAGGTGCCAGAAGAATTCCGCATTCCAAGGGGACAGGGCCAAGCTTAGACAGGTAGCCCCTTGCCAAAGACCTTTCCAGCTGTGGGGAATGGATCTGACAAAGCTCCCCAAAAGTCAAGAGGGCTACCAATACTTAGTCGTAGGAGCTGACTACCTGACTAAATATGTGGAAGCTGCACCACTGAAGAGCGAAGACGCCAGCGGGCCATCGTGGCCATCTTGAAGGCGGAACCATTTGGACCATCGTGACCATCTTGAAGGCAGAACCATTCGGACCATCGTGACCATCTTAGAGCAGATCCATTCGTATCGCCAGTTTCGAGGCTTTTCGTCTGTTGGATCGGACTTATCAGGGAGGCACGGCTGATTTGTCCCTGTGTTCCCTTGGGATCAAATGGAGATATACCACAGTCCAGCAGTACCCAAAGAAACCACAAATGGGTAGACAAGTAACTTAAAAATCAACTTTGGTAAGGAAATAAGTTGCTGAAAAACTAAAATCATTACTGTAGGGGATAGTCTCTGTGCCTATGTTGGAAGATCCACTCAGGATCCATGTTGCATACATTCTGCTCGCAATACGGTCGATAAAAAGGAGGCGGACCAGATTGCGTGATTGCTGAAAAATGCTAGCGTTCACTTTACTATTTTTTGTTCCATTGTTTGCTTGTTTGTTTGTTTGTTTGTTGTGTGTTTGTTTTTTTAATTATCAAGAGATGTTCCCGAAAGAAATGGACAGTGCCAGTTACATTACCCTTGTTCAAGACACGTGGCTGAAATAAGCCTGGTAAACCCTAAAGTTTCCTTAGTTGACGTTAATAGCGAAGATGTTTGAACTGTTAGTGATGATTGTTTGTAAGAATGCGTCTAGTGCAGTACTATTAACAGACAGTATCAAATAAACTAGTCATCATATATTTGTCCCGCAATCCTTTGCACAAAATTGATTTTCTCATGGCCCAAAATTATATGTTGAGGTTAATGATTTTGAAATGGCTTTTGACCTCACCAATGAAAACAACTTTCTTGTGCGGACAATGTCGCTGAAAAATGCGGTCAGCGGAAGGCTGTGTTGGTTTTCAGAGTCCGGTATAAAATCATCACAAGTAGGCCGAGAAATGGCCTTGTGCTGACAGGTGGATTCAAACACGATGATGTGTGTAGCCCTATATTGTTTTCAATTTTCAGAAAAAGAGTTTGCCAAAGAAATCAACAAATTGATCTGCATGGCGCTGAGGTTTTTGTTTGATCGGTTTTTGTTTATTTGTTTGTATTTATGGCTATATATTCCAGTCATTTATCATTACTGGCAGATTATAATCCCCTAGTGTCCGAAACAATGACTGTTTTTCAACGTCAGCTGCACAAGCTATGCAGTGCTGCTGACCGATTGAGATGAAGATAATATGAAGATGTTGGATACTGTTGTGTTTATTAAAGTAAGATACTGTGCAGCAAGGGAGAGTGATGTAGAATGGAATGGCTATGCCTGTGCTCAATGTAGACATATCTTTATTGATGGTTTTATTTCACTCGCCTGAGTTTATATTTGCCCATAAAAACCTTGCCAGCAGGGCGAATAAATGCTTACATCGTGAACAAAATATTGAACGTATTAGTATTTCTCTCTCTCTCTCTCTCTCTCTCTCTCTCTCTCTCTCTCTCTCTCTCTCTCCTCTCTCTCTCTCTCTCTCAGATCTGGGGATTCGATAATGGGTGTTGCATATTCTGAAATGTGCACTTGTTTCTCTTTAAAAGCTTTATCAGTACGGGCAAACGCATTTCTAATGGGTCGTGTATGACAAAACAAACCTCTACCCAGTGTACATTTGCTCTGCAGTAAAACGCATTCGCTATTTGTCAAAACTTCTGTGTATGAAAAAATAAATGTACAGCAACTTGTATGAAATTTCCACAAAGGCTCGTCTGGCAAATAGGGAATGACTATATTCAAAATTGTGAAAGATTTGATTTGAACAGACATTGTACTGTTTTTCATGAAAGTCAATCATATCAAAGAAGTGATCTAGTACGCATTTGATAAGACTGATTGTTAAGTTTGGATGTGGTGTTTCTCAAAGAAAACTCATTACTCTAGATACAGAGATAGCATGGGGGGGGGGGGGTGGGGGGGGGGGGGGGGGGGGGGGGGGGGGGGGGGGGGGGGGGGGTCGGTTTGTCCAATGTACAACCGTGAACAGTAGAATGACAAATGTTGTGTATTGTTGCCCATTCTTCCAGACATTCGCAAAAACATTGATCCACAGGAATATTGCAAATGATCATATATGTACAAATTATGTTTTTTTGCTTAGTTTAAAAAGAACTAAAGATATAAAGAATCTTGGTTGCTTCTTGTGAAAAGCGTCTGAGATGAGCGAAAATCTTATGCGGAAGCTGTTTGTTTTTCATCCTAAAACCTAATCAGCTGTTATGGCTTACATGATTCCCCCATGTTCTTCCTCCTAAAGACCTCTCTCTCTCTCTCTCTCTCTCTCTCTCTCTCTCTCTCTCTCTCTCTCTCTCTCTCTCTCTCTCTCTCCCCCACTCCCCACTCCCAAGGTTGTTTTACCTCTCTCGATCCGTCTTGTAGAAACACAGAACAAACCAACAAACAAACGTTGGCAATAAACCCAAGAGAAAGACGAAATAAAACAGAATGTCGATGGCCAGATAAACACAGAGGAAGACAAGCAAGAAACATATGCAGAAGAAAAAGACCGCCAGCACCGCCGCCACCACTACCACCACCACTAACAACACCACCACCACCACTCATGCACACACCCAACATCAAAAACGAAGGTAAAAGAAATAGGAAAGAAACAGAAAAGAAACAGAAAAGAAACAGGAAAGAAAACAGGAAGAAATAGAAAAGAAATAGGAAATAATTAGGAAAGAATAGGAAAGAAACAGGAAAGAAATAGGAAAGAAACAGAAAAGAAATAGGAAAGAATTAGGAAAGAAACAGGAAAGAAATAGGAAAGAAACAGGAAAGAAATAGGAAAGAAATAGGAAAGAAACAGGAAAGAAATAGGAAAGAAACAGGAAAGAAATAGAAAAGAAATAGGAAAGAATTAGGAAAGAAACAGGAAAAAAACAGAAAAGAATTAGGAAAGAAACAGGAAAGAAACAGGAAAGAAAGAGGAAAGAAACAGGAAAGAAATAGAAAAGAAATAGGAAAGAAACAGGAAAGAAATAGAAAAGAAAAAGGAAAGAAATAGGAAAGAAACAGGAAAGAAACAGAAAAGAAACAGGAAAGAAACAGGAAAGAAATAGGAAAGAAACAGGAAAGAAATAGGAAAGAAACAGAAAAGAAATAGGAAAGAAACCAAAAGAAAACAGGAAAGAAACAGGAAAGAAACAGAAAAGAAAGAGGAAAGAAACAGGAAAGAAAGAGGAAGAATTAGAAAAGAAAGAGGAAAGAGATAGGAAAGAAATAGGAAAGAAACAGAAAAGAAATAGGAAAGAAAGGAGGCTTGCAAACGATGACCTAAAAAAAGACGACAACAACAAAAACGCAAGTATGTGAAGAGATTGGATCAGGGAATTGATAAGTGTGCTGGGAAGGTGGAGGTGAGGGGGGGGGGGAGGGGGGGGGGGGGAGTGGGGATAGGTGGGAGGGGAAATGGGAGGGACTGGGCATATAAACTTAACGCAACTCCAGGGGGTTTGCATCTGGGCCCAGTTAATAGCGTGGATTGCTTTGGGATGCGCGGGGGGGGGGGGGGTGTTGGTTTTGCATGCTTGTCGCTTTTCCCTTTCTTTCGTTTTCTTTCTTCCTCTCTTTTTAACACTGGTTTGATATTGCGCGCGCGCGCGTGCGTGTGTGTGTGTGTGTGTGTGTGTGTGTGTGTGTGCACGCGTGCGTGCGTGTTCGTGCTTGCGTCTGTATGTGTGTGTGTGTGTGCACGCGCGCGTGTGCGTGCGTGCGGGCGTGCGTGTGGACATGCGTGCGCGAATGCATGTGTGTGCGTGTGTGCGTGTGTGTGTGTGTGTGTGTGTGATTGCTTCCGTCGCCGTGTTGTATCGTTCATGGATTAATGTGCAGATCTGGATCTCCCCCCCCCCCCCCCCCCCCACCTTGTTTTAATTACTTTACTGCTTTTACCTCATGGGCTGCGATTTCTTCGGAATCTTAATTACATTTAGACGCGCGAATTGATTACTCAATCAGAGAGAGACGGGCAGAGTTTATCGGTAGTCTCTTTACACCACGGCAAAAGTCACAACGGACATTACAGTGCCTACAGCCGAGAGTTTTATTGGCTACGATGGCTACCGCTGCACAAAGCGTCATTGTGACCCCAGCGCTGCACAAAGCGTCATTGTGACCCAGTACATTGGTTTCTCTTTGCGATGAGTGTAGTCACACGTGTTTTGTTTCCCGACAATAGCGCCGCTGCATGTCTTTTTGCTTATCTGGATGACTTTGATTTCACAAAAATACCCATTGCATCCAGATGGCTTGTTCCTTTAAATGAGTGTAGCTGAACAAAAGCTAGTCTTGAAATTTCATGGCGGACCCTTGTGTGGCATTAACGATCGGAGGAACCAGTCCAGGAGCACAAAAATTTGTTCGGGAAATGTTTCCAGGAGTAGTCTGACGAATCCACATAAAATGCAGGAAGAAGTCTGACGGATCCACTTAGAATGCAGGAAGAAATCTGACGGATCCACTTAAAATGCAGGAAGAAGGCTTGAATAGGAAAGACGCTGATGATGTCTCAAAAAAAGCACTCAGGTCAGGAATAGTATCGTAAGAACGTTGTTTTCTGTTTAGAACGTCAATGTTATCATTGGGATAAAAAAACATATAACGGACGAGATTGAGAAGTGATTTTGAAATGGGAAGAGCAAATTTAGGCGTGGACACGGCAGAGGAATAGAAAGTTAAGCAGTGAAAAACATTGGCAGTGCGTAAGTGTCCTTTTTAATGGTAAATCAATAGTTTAACAGATGTCAAAAAGTCATAAAATGCGTAAACGAACTAATGAATAAAACGAATGAAGAAATATGGAATGGATGAATGAACGAACGAATGATTAGATGGCTGAACCAATCAATCAACCAATCAATCAATCATTCAGTCAATCAACCAATCAATCAATTGATCAATCAAAGAAATAAACAAACATAGTCGTAAGCAGCATTAACATGATGACAAGTGCAGAAACAGCATCCAGAACTAAGTAACACGGGCATCACAAGAAAGAGTGGTGGAAGCAGTTGTCGACATTGACCTTTGGTTCTCGGCACCTTGTATGCAAAAAGCCTTAGCCACTTTAATGTGTAATCAGTAGCGTCTGGTCTTGACTTCACACACAATTTCACCAACTTCTAAACACACCACTGATAATAACTGCTTAAATAAGGACACTGACCAACTGAACATCCCGTGAAATGAGACTGACCAACTGAACATTCCGTGAAATGAGACTGACCAACTGATCATCCCGTTAAATAAGGACACTGACCAACTGAACATCCCGTTAAATGAGACTGACCAACTGAACACCCCGTTAAAGGAGACTGACCACTGAACCCGAAGCGGTGTGAAAGCCGCCAAAGGCTGTGTCCAAATTACACCACTTCCGTAGCTTTAGATACGTTATCACGATCAACGAGGAAGACGACAGTGCATTGGCCTTTGATTTGTGCGGGGCTGCATGAGCGAGTTGTGCTGTAGCCACACTGTGTCGTTGCACTTCACCTCTCCCAGTGCCCAACAGGTCCCGGTGGGTGTGTAAACAGCATGCAGATCTGGACCACTTGAAGTTTGAGCAGCACTCTTAAAAAAACATTCACGGCGAAGACAACGGAACAGATTTGATAGCACTGTCCAGCTCGTCCCACTGGGATCCATATCACGTCTAGCTCTGAGTGGGACATAAATACGATGTTCAGATGTCGGATGGAGTTCATACTCATTACTTTCCTGTGCAGAGCCAGTATCAGAGCATCATGCACCGAAGTCTTGCCATCATCTCAGTCATAAGCAGTGGAAGGAACGGCCGGGTTTCGTGGGTCTGAATCAATTCCAGTGATTTAATGAGTGATTAAGTGCGCTAGGGTCCTGTGCACTGGCCGTGTCACTTTCTCGTCGACCCCCCACACAACGTGATGGCAGAACACAGAGAGAGGGAAGAACTCCTCTCGACAGTGACGTGACTTGTCCCTGCCGCCCGTCTGTGAACGAGCATCCATAGCACGTTATCAATCATTGAGATGCCTGAGGATGGTGTGTGGGTGTGTGTTTCTGCCTGTCTGTCTGTCTGTTTGTCTGTCTGTCTGTCTTTAAGTGAGTACATGCCCGCCCGCATGTGTGTGTGTGTGTGTGTGTGTGTGTGTGTGTGTGAGAGAGAGAGAGAGAGAGAGAGAGAACCTCCCCTGCATCCTTGGGTGGATCCGAGGCGTAGGCTGAAAGATTGTCCTCTACATGTTATACTGTTTGCATAATGTCCTTAGTTTTTCAGCAACTTTTTTTCCTCCGTACACTGTCGTTTTGTTTCATTTACCACTCTTCGCTGGCTGCTTTGTGGGTGCTGTTGGATTCTGTTTTGAACCCTTGGTGGTGAGAACACCACAGTATTAAGAACTGGCGTTTCTCCATTGGACTCCAGGAGCACAGACACATCAGCCGTGTCTCCGTGATGAGTCCGATGCAGCGGACGAAAGGCCTAGGACCAGGCGATACAAATAGATCTGCCTCCGAGGGGATTACGATGGTTCCCTCATGCAGCTAGTGATGAGGTTTCATATTCATGATATATTTTCTTAAATTTCATGTTCCCATTTCCTTCATCTTTAACCCACACCCCCCCCCCACCCCCCCGCCTTCTAGATTCAAATCTTTGCCAAGTCATTACTGTGATGATGGAGGGGCTATTGGCCTGCGCTTGTTTTGCGTCCACTATTAGATTGTTCGTCTTTGTATTTGTCTGACTTTATTCAAGTTTAAAAGGCTGTGCCAGACTTGAAAATAAGTTACTCTGTGCTGGGTTCTCTGATGGGAGCAAGGGTTACCCTACTTGTTTTTTGTTTATTGTTTACTGTTCCCTGCCTCATTTTATTTTCAATTCCTAAAATGGTTTAATTGAGAGAGAGAGAGAGAGAGAGAGAGAGAGAGAGAGAGAGAGAGAACTCTGAACACTGAAATATTTTAATGAATAGGCCTTAGGCCCATGTTACTGGGAGTGGTTACAAGCACAACAAAAATAACAGGAGACGCTTCGAAGATTTGTTCTCATCTAGCGATCGATAAGGAGACGAGTTCAAGGATCCAGCGTACACACACGACAATAGGGACTTGCATACCATACATGTTTAGGGGTAGATTTTCACATCATTTACCCATTTAAATAGATATTCCGTAATGAAAAAGCTTTTTCGAGGTATATAGCTAGCCGGATAATCAATGTCTTACTTTCAGTAGCAAGAAGCATTGTCAATTTGAACAGAGAAGGATTATTGTAGTATTTATTCGGTATGTATTTTCTCTTAATTCTTGATACTGCGGGCAGTATAAAACAAAGTGTACTTCAGATTCCACTTAAGAGACACAAAAAAGGGGCACAACAAGTCACTTTCTGTTATATTTCTATGAAAGCGCAGTTTATGCACATTTAGTTGAGAAACACCCAACCTTAGTCTGATTAAATTTATCCTAGCTCGTAGATGGTTAACAAAATTTAGATATGAAGAAAGAACCAGATCACTTTTGAACATCCGATACAGTTGAAAACGATCACTTTGTTCCATGTTATAAAACCATTGTGTCCTGTAGTCATTAATCAAACTGTTTTTCAATGTTCTCAAAAATCCTTTCTCATCACCTACACCCTGGTTTTCCCAAACTCGTATTTATACAGAAAGAAACAGACTGCTGACGCCCAAGTATTCTTGTTATTATTATGAAGATGTAATAATATTTTATAAGACTTTAGAGGCAAACAATGAGATGGCATCTTCACAAGTTTTAACCAATATTTAATACTACTTTTTACATACAAGTTTACGTATAGTGGAAAGCGTCCTAACTCACCATAAATCATCACATTCGGGGTTTTTGTACTAACATTCAAGAACCTTTTTTAAAGAAAACAAATGTACCTTTTCTATTATGTCCAGATTTCCGACGATGCCCAAAACTTCGGCTCCATAGCTAAGCATAGGTTGTATTTGGGCGTCAAAGAGTTTGAAGAATATAGCAGGCGATTGTTTTCCTAATGACCACCACAACTTAAAAATGCTGATAACACCTTTTTTTGCTCGACTAGCTAGATCGTTCAGACAATGTGCAAAGGTGAGCCTGGTGGACATAATACCCCCAAGATACTTGTACATATTAACTACTGATATCTTATTCTGGCCATAATACCATTGTTCGTGCTCTGACACAAAACCACCATTTCTAAAGATAACAATATTTGACTTGTCTAAATTCACAATCAAACCAAGCTTCCTTGCTGTGTCATGCAACACATTTAACTGATTTTGCAAACCAATAATAGAATCAGAAATCAGAATAATGTCATCAGCAAACATTGGGATCAAGATTTCTAAAAAGTCTGGGATAAGTTGAATTCCATGTTTACCTTTTAAGATGATTTCCTCGGCCAACTCATTTATAAGCAATGAAAACAGGACAGGGCTGCATTTATCACCCTGCTTTAAACCCGTGGAACACAGAAAAGCTTCTGTCAGTTCACTGCCAACTCTTACTCTCGCCTGTACAATGTTATAAATACTAGTTAAAGCCCGGTACATTTTCTCCCCGCACACCCCTTCTCTTTAAGACTGCTCATAACTTTGAACGAACAACAGAGTCAAAAGCTTTTTGAAAATCAATAAAGGCAACATAAAGTTTTTTGTGTGTGAAAGTAGTTGTTTCTGAATCATGGCAAATAGCGTGAAGACATGGTCAATGGTGCTGTAATCTTTCCTGAATCCCGCTTGACAGTCATTGATTACATTGTTGCTTTCCATCCAATTTGTCAGCCTTACATTCAAAATATGGCTGTATGATTTACTACAAATATTCAGTAACGAAATACCTCTATAGTTGTTGGGAATTTTAGGATCACTTAAAAAAAAAAAAAGGTTGTATAAAGGCTTCAGACCACTGTACAGGGTAAGAACCAGAAGT
>JADBJO010005787.1:50000-57500 GCA_016801955.1 Conus betulinus | reverse complement strand
GGGGAGAGAGAGATGAGCGAGAGAGAGAGGAGGGAGGAGAGAGAGGAGAGAGAGAGAGGAGAGAGGGAGAGAGACGTGAGAGAGAGAGAAACGGAGGGAGTCAGACAGACAAAGAGACAAAGAGACAGTCGGAGAAAGAAAGACAAAGAAGAAGAAGAAGAAGAAGAATAAGAAGAAGAAGAAGAGGAAGAAGAAGAATTGCTGAAACAATATAGGACGGGACAATAAGAACATTCATAATGGAGTTAAATGGAAACGACAGGAGGCTTACAATCTGAGGAATTCCGAAGAGCAGATAGCCACTATACCCATCGATGTCTATCTGTTCAAAGGATATGGAGTCAAACAGCCCGGTTGTGGTGTTGTCATCAGCTCATTGGAAACGCTGGGGTGCCCTGGTCTTGGGAAATGCAGTCAATGCAACCCAGTTTGGGATCGTGTGACACAGTTCCAAACTCCATAATTCGATGCGTGAAGATATTTGCCAGCCTCCCAGCCTTTCTTGAAATTGCGCCACAGGAAGCTGGGCATTACAGAAGGCAACAACACTGCACAACGCAGTGTGAGGGGACAGGACAATAAGGAACAGAGGACACGGAAGTAGCCAGTTCTCTCATCCGAAGTTATGGTAGCGAAGGATGGAGCGCCCCGCGCGCTCACGCTCTCTCTCTCTCTCTCTCTCTCTCTCTCTCTCTCTCTCTCTCTCTCTCTCTCTCTCCCTCTCTCTCTCTCTCTCTCTCTCTCACACACACACACACACACACACACACGCACGCACGCACGCACGCACGCACGCACACACACGCGCACGCACACATGCACGCACGCACGCAAGCACGCATGCACGCACGCACACACACACACATCACACACATGGAGGGACGCATTAGCATTATAATTCCACGAACTGGCATCCCCTTACCCCCACCCACTCCACCCCAACCTCCTTAATGGAGAAGAAATGCATTAAAGCAGTTCATCAATAACCGAACGCTCCGTCACGCGCGCTCTATGTACAGATTTTTGTCGAAGTTGTTAGGTGGCGGCGGAGTCCTCTGTAACGTGTACGTGTGTGTGTGTGGTGTGTGTGTGTGTGTGTGTGTGTGTGTGTGTGTGTGTGTGTGTGTGTGTGTTTTCCAGCCATTACTATTATTTTTTTCCCCACCGACTCTTCTCGGTTTACCAGTAATGCTATCGCACTTCCTCTTATTTTCCCTGGTTATTTCCCTTCAGCCATTGTGTCTCCCCAGAGAGAGAGAGAGAGAGAGAGAGAGAGAGAGAGAGAGAGAGAGAGAGAGAGAGGAGAGAGAGAGAGAGAGAATGAGAGAGAGAGCGAATGCGCATGGTTTGTTTTTTAGGCCATGGCCCCTTATAAAGGGGGGTGAGTAAACACAAGACATAAACAATGAACTTGTAATAAAATAGGACATGTGATATACACGATTACGAGGCCATAATTTCTCTGAACTTTAAAGCTTTATACAAGAAAAGCGATAGATTCCTAACATCAGTGTTTTAGAGGATGCCATCAACAAGCAGAGTTTAAAGACACATGGGCATTGATATTTCCTGGGAATGAACTTTTCTCTAATTTTACTAGGCGCTGGGCCGCATAAAAACAAAATGTACCTCATCTTCCTTTTAAAATTTTTGCATTAACGACATATCAGATTTGCTTCACTGTGTTCTCTGTATCTATAATGATGCACCGCTATCTCTGAAATCCCCAGCCTAATCTCGTTGTTGTATATTTCAAATGACTATGCATACTCAACAAAACGGTGTGTTTTTATTTCATGTGTATTACAAAACATCCTAAACATATTAAACCTTTCACGTTTTGAACACGATCATGCCATTTTTGCCATCTGCAATCAATTAGACGGTGACGAAAAACACACATAAATCCCTCAACATTGCCAACGCCCTGATTCATCCACACTCCTCCAAAACCATATTCATATGAACATGTGCGTACATCCGAGACCCCATTTTTGCTTTCCTTTCTTATCTAATTCAAACACAACATATTATATGCTTTACGAGGTAAGCGACACTCATCCATATGAAGCAAAATAAACCAATAAACGAATACACTGAACAGCAGAATTTAAATATAAGGGATATCTATTGGTTTCACTGTAAACTAAATCATCGGGTATACACATGCTTACACCCCAAAAATTTCTTTAAAGCAAAGAAGTGCACAGATTCAGAAAATAAAGCAGCTCTGTTGAGTCCCCACAGTTCCCAGCCATACCTTACAACAGATTGCACATGACAATCAAATATTTTAACAAATAACGTCAAAGAATTGTTATTGATTGGAAAACAAAATCATTAAGTATTTATACATGTTTTTACTACCGGCATTAGGACACCATTATAAGGCCATCTTTCTCTCGCACCCAAAAAAAAAAACACCTTTCCGGAACACTATGATGTTACGTTTTTTTTTTTCCATATTAACGTTCAACTGAAGTGCCGGTGCTGAATTTATTAAGTTATTTAGCTGGATCTGAAGGCCAATGATGATTTCAGACAATAGAGCAATATCATCTGCCAGTAAAAGAATAAACAACTCAAATGCATCATAACAAAGCATGGCACCATGCCTACCATTATTCAATACTCCTAGGGCCGGTTCATTTATAAACATTCAGAATAATATGGGACTGCACACAACGCCCTGTTTCACACCAGCAGTACAGTTAATATATTCAGTCAGTTGAGAACCACACCTAACCCTACATTTAACGTTATCATACATGCTCCTAATACACTTGTATAATTTACCTCTTACACCATTTTTTTTTAATCAAGATTGGCCAAAGAAAATTTCTATTTATAGAATTAAAAGCCCTTCTCAAAATCTATAAATGCTACATACAGTTTATGATTAAATGAAAATTGCCTTTGTATCAAAGCTAACAAAGTAAAACATGTGATCTATAGTTGAATATCCCTTTTTAAAACCAGCTGATGCTCACCTTTGATATTATGTTCATTTACCCATTCCTGCAATCTAACATTAATAATTGAACTATATAATTTATTACTATGGGATATAACTCTGTAATTGTTGGAATCATTCACATCACCTTTCTTAAACAATGGTAAAACTATAGATTCACTCCAATCTCGAGGAAAGATACCCCCTATCAAACAGTGTGTTAATAATTTTAAGAAGAAACTGGAGCACATGATCACAGGAATTCTTGTATAATTCACTAATGATACCATCAGGTCCAGCTGCTTTGCGACTTTTCAACTTTCTGAAAGCGTATAAACACTTCTTCCACCGAAATTGAACGATTCATGAAACTATCAACATCATCATGCTCACCTAAGCTTTCGTTCCTATTACATCCAATGCTTCTTTTTCTAATAATGATTTAAAATGGTTAAACTAGGTCTCAACGTTAATGCTATTTCTTGGTTGTTTTCTTTTAAACGACAGTTTATGTACATTATCCCAGAACTCTCTTTGATTACGTATGGAATCTCTCAAGTCTATCCAATAGCACCTCATTAAAGAGCTTTTCTTTTCTTTTCAACAAGTTTTTATATTCACGTCTTGCTATAGTATACTCAGAGCAGGCTGCATTGTCTGCTGGTCGTCTGTTATAATGTCGTAGCAATTTTCGGACATTTCTTTTACTTGCTTTATATTCCTGGTCGAACCAAGTCATCATTTTTATCAGTTTTATTAACGTAAGAACGTTTTTTTTTTTCATACATTCCGCACATCTTCTCATACATTCATTAAACTCATCCAGCGGTCTCTATGTCAGTATCAATCAAAGTCATAGCTATATTAAATCTTATACTAGCAGTTTCTGACAACAAATTATCTTGAAATAATTGGCTATCATCACTGTTCCACACAAACTTTTCAATGACCTGATTGTTAACAGTGCTATCTTCAACCCATATTACGTTAGGAAAAAACAACAGAAAATACCACAGGCATGTGGTCAGAGTCAATACGTTCAGCAACACAAAGTTCACAGGAATCACACACGACAGAGAACAGATCATTCGACAAAATAAAATAATCAGTCACACTACTACCTGTTTCCGAAATGTATGTGTAGTGACCTTCAAGGTCACCATTACACACACCATTTAAAATATTCAAACTCAAGGCAGTGCACATGCTTAATAATGCCTTTCCAAAACTATTTATATGACAGTCTTCTGAGCATCGGCCATAATCATGTGAGCGACTTTTGTATTGTATGTCCATGGCAGGGTCGGAAACAATGAATCGGAGAAAATTTAGCTAGCCTACTGTTTATGTCACCACATAAGATAATAAGCGCATCCCGTTCCATTGGACAAAACTTTCTTCCGACAGAAGTAGTCCCATTTTCAAGATCAAAGTAAGAATAAAAAGGTGATCTTAGGGAGGAACATAGGTACAAAAATATATTATATCTTTTGTAGTGCCAAACAGTTGCTTATCAATCAAAAAACACACAAGCGTTTTACAAATTTCATATTAACTATTTGTATAGATGGGGCAAATGTACTCTTTAACAAACAAACAATCCCTCTGATTGTCTCCCCTGTTTGGACAGTTTAAAGGCAGGTTTAAAGAAGGCTGTGTAATCCGAAAATAAGACGTTGTCAAAATTCTCCGAAAAAGTTTTCCACCAAGCACACGAAATCAAATTTACAAAACGTATGTTACAAAGTCCCGATGCTTGATTTTAGATGATAATCCGTTAACATTCCATAACAGAAAGGAGAAGGGGCGTTTTATTTACAGTACCAGGCGACGCTTGAAAGGGGAAACGTGCTACTGACATTTTTGGTAATGTGTCACAGAACTCATATTCCTCAGACACAGATGCGACCCCCCCCCCCCCCCCCCCCCCCCCCCCCCCCCCCCCCACCCACCCCCCCCCCCCCCCCCCCCCCCCCCCCCCCCACCCACCCCTCCTTGACTGTGTGACGTCGATCCGAACTGCACGTGCTCACACACCTCTGGCAACTCAAGGCTGTCACTCTGACCGGACAAGTTCTCACGTGCGACATCGACAAATAAACATGTTTCGGTGACAGTTTAACTCTATACACCCTCCCATTTGTACCACGATCGTGTGCAGGATTTTATGGGGAGAAATGGGCCGGCCAGAAACATTACCATCCAGATAAAACTTCTGCCCATCAATACTAAGATGGTCATAGACCATGACACATCTCTGTCCTTTACTTCTGGCAGCTTTCAAATGTCGTGCCAGCTTTCGTCTTATGTCACGAACACTTGACGGGAAGTCTTCTCCAGTAAATGCATCACTCCTTTTCTTTTTTTCTTCATAATTCAAATTTTATCCTCCTGGTCTCTTTTTAGAGATAATCCAACTCCTCCCTCAGTCCCCCGAACTCTCCCAGGGAAGGGGAGCGACTGCCCACTGCCTGCTGCACCACCAGTCTTCCCCGCGCGCTGGTCATGCGTCCACTGCTGCTGGAGGTCCTGTGCTGCTTACTGTCTGATCTCAGAGGTCCGGGGTTCCGCTCCACGTCACCACATCTCAGCAACAGCCCGCCGCAAAACATCAGGGTGAGGAGCAAGCCCAAGGTGACACCGTCCGCTCGACAGCGCGGTGTCAACATGGCGATCCGCATAGCTGATTTTACCCTGGCCCGCTTCGACATAAAGGCCTGAAATATCGGCTCGAAACAGCCACAACTGGCCCTGAAAACCAACGGAGCGAATGGCGCGGTCCTCTACTCAGCCACCTGCAAAGTACTACACTGCTACACTGCCACAATCCCCTCTTCTCTTCGCGAAATACTATGGAAGATGTGAAATACGATCTGCCTGTGCAAAACCTCCGTTCACTCCTCCTGAGAGAGAGAGAGAGAGAGAGAGAGAGAGAGAGAGAGGTTTGGAATGGGATCTCAGGCGAGTATTAACGCCAGTGCGCGCATTTCTCTGTGTAGAGGTCACGATGTTCCTTTACGTTGTGCGGCATCTAACCAGTGAACAGGTAGTTCCAACCCCCCTCCCCTCCCCTAACATTCTCTGGGTTTACACAACTCTCACGTTTTCTC
This sequence comes from Conus betulinus, assembly GCA_016801955.1. Taxonomy (NCBI): domain Eukaryota; kingdom Metazoa; phylum Mollusca; class Gastropoda; order Neogastropoda; family Conidae; genus Conus; species Conus betulinus. Next base: position 51,437 of record JADBJO010005787.1, on the reverse strand, counting down.
CAAAGTTAGGCAACATTTTGGTGATGTTTACCTGAAAATCTATACTCTCTCTCTCTCTCTCTCTCTCTCTCTCTCTCTCTCTCTCCCATTGTAGTAAGAAGGGTTGTTTTGTTACTGTAACTGAAGTCCACTGTCATGTGACTAGTGTTCGTTTCTTGTGTGTAGCAAGAGTGGCCAGATGCTGGGAAATATTCTTTTGGCTGTGAACTGTAATTGCTCTCTCTCTCCCTCCCTTTCTCTCTCTCTCTCTCTCTCTCTCTCTCTCTCTCTCTCTCTCTCTCTGTACTTGGCTTGGCTTCTTTTTTTTCAATAACGGGAGCTCTGCATTCACCTCGTGTTCTCCACACTGATTCACGCTGATGTCCCCTGACCGCATCCTGCTTCCTGAACACTCGCCTGCCGCCATCACATTCCATCCATGAAAGAGGCAAGATAGAGAAAGAGGGAGAGAGAGGGACAGGTAGAGACAGAGACAAAGACAGAGGCAGAGTCAAAACGCGTGCGGATACACAGAGAAGGAACCCAAGGAAATACAGTAGCCCAGTACGGTCAAGAAATAATAATTAGTAGCATCTGTTACAACAGGCAGCCAGGGAGTTATTCCAATGGCCGAGATGATAAGGTGGAGCCACACAGGACGTGCTCAACCCCAGTGCGTGAGTGTCGTCCTGCAGGTGGTCATCCTAACGTTCTCACTGTGTGGTGCCCGTTGCTTGCCGTGCATGCTGTTAAAGCAGCGAATTTGCAGCCAGGGTGTTGGGGGTTCTAATCCTGCCGGCAACAGACATGAACACCTCTTTATGCCCATCTGATTGTGCTGTCGTCCTGGTGGCATAGTTGCAGAGTTATATGGGTACCCTTCTTGCCAGTTTGTGATTTCTTTAGATATAGAAATAACCCCAATATAAACCCAGACACACAGACAGACAGAGAAACAGAGACAGACGGTAAGCCTGACAGACACACACACACCACACACACACACACACACACACACACACACACAACACACAGAGGGAGAGAGAGAGAATGGGGGCTGATGGAGAAAGAGGGTGACGACGAGATGATGATCATGAACTTTAGAGTGACCATTGCTCAGACCCGATGCTGGTTTTAACTGAAGTGCTTTCCTCCAAACCATAGTACTTGGCAGCTTTCATGACGGGCATAATCTCCCGCTCCATTGTCTACTTCAGTCTTCAGTGCATCATCGGCAAATGGACCAGACCTTAAACGCGGATTAACACACATTCTGTACCACCTAAAACTATACCTCTGTCTCTCTCCTCGTTTGGTGATTTCCTCTTGCTGCCTGTCTGCCTGCCTGCCTGCCTGCCTGCCTGTCCGTCTGTCTGTCTGTCTGTCTGTCTGTCTGTCTGTCTGTCCGTCCGTCCGTCCGTCTGTCTGTCTGTCTGTCTATCCGTCCGTCTGTCTGTG
>JADBJO010005787.1:25000-40000 GCA_016801955.1 Conus betulinus | reverse complement strand
TTTCTATTTCTTCGTTTTCATTATTTTGTCATTCCAGTTTCTTTGTTTTGTTATGATGGCTTGATGCAAAAAAAAAAAGCAGTTTCTCTGCTTATTCAATGTTCAATCTGAAAACAAAATTTTGACTTGACTTGACTTGACTTGACTTCACACACACACACACACACACACACACACACACACACACACACACACACACACACACACACACACACACACACAAACTCGAGCGCGCGCTTTGGATAAGAATATATCAATCACTGGATAAGGAAAGAAACGTTCAGATATGCTTCATAAACATTTTTTTCCCCGCAGAAGTACGGTTCATTGCTATACTGTTTTTCAGTCTGCAATATTATATTTTTACACAGACGCTTCTCAATTTACCAGTAATGCCATCGCACATCCCCACTTTTTCCTTGGTAATTTTGCCAATGTCCACTTTGTCTATGTCACTTGATCATGTTCTTTGTCTGTCTGTCTGTTCGTCCGTGTCTGTGTCTCTGACTGTCTGTATGTATGTCTGTGTGTCTCTCTCTCTCTCTCTCTCTCTCTCTCTCTCTCTCTCTCTCTCTCTCTCTCTCTCTCTCTCTCTCTGGCACAAGTCCTTTTTATTCACTTGGGAAATAGTCGAATGCAACGTTGGCAGCCAGACGTTATGATTGGAAATCCGACAGGCTGCTACCCCCAAAACTTGCCATCCCAGTCACTATGTTCACCCATTGTCACAGTTCCACTGTGAGATAAGAGAGGACCCCCACTGTTCACCCATTGTCACAGTTCCACTGTGAGATAAGAGAGGACCCCCCACTGTTCACCCATTGTCACTGTTCCATTGTGAGATAAGAGAGGACCCCCCACTGTTCACCCATTGTCACTGTTCCACTGTGAGATAAGAGAGGACCCCCACGCTGCTACTGTTCCACTCTGGGATGATTATCCTCCTCTGCGATGTAGTCGTTTAGTCCGTATGGTCTCATCCTGAATGTCACTAACAACGTCGTCTGCCATGTAGTCGTTTAGTGCGTGTGGTCTTCATCCTGAATGTAACAAACACAATCGTCTCCCATGTAGTCGTTTAGTGGGGTGTGGTCTTCATCCTGAATGTAACAAGCAACAATCGTCTGCCATGAAGTCGTTTAGTGGGTGTGGTCTTCATCCTGAATGTAGCAAACAACAATCGTCTGCCATGAAGTCGTTTAGTGGGTGTGGTCTTCATCCTGAATGTAGCAAGCAAATCAATCGTCTGCCATGAAGTCGTTTAGTGGGTGTGGGTCTTCATCCTGAATGTAACAAACAAATCAATCGTCTGCCATGAAGTCGTTTAGTGGGTGTGGTCTTCATCCTGAATGTAGCAAACAACAATCGTCTGCCATGAAGTCGTTTAGTGGGTGTGGTCTTCATCCTGAATGTAACAAACAACAATCGTCTGCCATGAAGTCGTTTAGTGGGTGTGGTCTTCATCCTGAATGTAGCAAACAACAATCGTCTGCCATGAAGTCGTTTAGTGGGTGTGGTCTTCATCCTGAATGTAGCAAACAACAATCGTCTGCCATGAAGTCGTTTAGTGGGTGTGGTCTTCATCCTGAATGTAACAAACAACAATCGTCTGCCATGAAGTCGTTTAGTGGGTGTGGTCTTCATCCTGAATGTAGCAAACAACAATCGTCTGCCATGAAGTCGTTTAGTGGGTGTGGTCTTCATCCTGAATGTAACAAACAACAATCGTCTGCCATGAAGTCGTTTAGTGGGTGTGGTCTTCATCCTGAATGTAACAAACAACAATCGTCTGCCATGAAGTCGTTTAGTGGGTGTGGTCTTCATCCTGAATGTAGCAAACAACAATCGTCTGCCATGAAGTCGTTTAGTGGGTGTGGTCTTCATCCTGAATGTAGCAAGCAACAATCGTCTGCCATGAAGTCGTTTAGTGGGTGTGTCTTCATCCTGAATGTAGCAAACAACAATCGTCTGCCATGAAGTCGTTTAGTGGGTGTGGTCTTCATCCTGAATGTAGCAAGCAACAATCGTCTGCCATGAAGTCGTTTAGTGGGTGTGGTCTTCATCCTGAATGTAGCAAGCAACAATCGTCTGCCATGAAGTCGTTTAGTGGTGTGTGGTCTTCATCCTGAATGTAGCAAACAACAATCGTCTGCCATGAAGTCGTTTAGTGGGTGTGGTCTTCATCCTGAATGTAGCAAGCAACAATCGTCTGCCATGAAGTCGTTTAGTGGGTGTGTGGTCTTCATCCTGAATGTAGCAAGCAACAACAATCGTCTGCCATGAAGTCGTTTAGTGGGTGTGGTCTTCATCCTGAATGTAGCAAACAACAATTGCAGTCCCTGCCTTGGAGCTCGGAGACACATCGCTGAATTCACTGTCAGACGCTGTCCGTTCACGCCCATCATAGCATGCACGATGATAATTTCCCGTCGATTCAACCTCTTCATTCCACCGAGATACAGCGTAGTATTATATGAGTATATGAGTATGATGAGTATATGAGTATTAGCATATTATATTAATATGTCTGGAAGTTCATTGGTTGTGTCATATGTGGATGTTAGGAGGTTTCATTGGTTGTGTCATGTGGTGGATGCATTGGCACCCTCTGGAGAGGGCGCTCCTTGGCTAGGACAATAACCCATCATAGTTATCTCGGGAAGGAGGGGGGGGGGGATATATGAGTGGATGCATTCATGTGGTGCTGGTCATAGTCATCTCTGGGGGAGAGGGGGGAGGGGGTTGGTTGGTGGGTGTTGGGTGGATTCCTGGTGTGCTGGTCATAGTCATCATGGGTTGGCAAGGGGTGGGGTGGGTCATTCTTATGTTGGGGTGGATTGGTGTGTCATGTGGTCATAGTGATCTATGGGGGAGGCAAGGGGTGGGGTGGGGTGTCTGATTGGGTGGATTCTTGTGTCTGCCGTCATAGTTATCTCTGGGGGAGGCAGGGGGGGGGGGGGGGTGTGATTGGGTGGATTCTTGTGTCTGCTGGTCATAGTCGTCTGTGGGGGAGGCAGGGGGGGGGGGGGTTGGGTGTGTGATTGGGTGGATTCTTGTGTCTGCTGGTCATAGTCATCTCTGGGGGAGGAGATGGAGGGGGAGGGGATTGGGTGGATTCTTGCGTCTGCTGGTCATAGTCATCTCTGGGGGAGGCAAGGGGGGGGGGGGGGGGTGCGCTGATTGGGTGGATTCCTGTGTCTGCTGGTCATAGTTACATCTGGGGGGGGGGGGGGGGGGGGGGGTGTCTGATTGGGTGGATTCCTGTGTCTGCTGGTCATAGTCACCTCTCTGGGGGGGGGGGGGGGGAGGGCTGATTGGGTGGATTCCTGTGTCTGCTGGATCGGGGCGGGCAGCACTGAGCACACCCGCAGTGAATCAGCAGCAGTGTGGTCTGATGGCCTGCCTCATAAAAACACGTATTGAATTTCCCTGAGGATGACAGGGTCCGGGTCTGTGGCAATGTGAGCCAAGATGTGGGTGTCAACTGGAAGCTTAGGATGAGCTGCGTAATAACAACGCTACTGAAACTGCTTGGGATGTGAGACAGCAGAAATTAACAGACCAGTAACCAAACAAATAAGCAAGCAAGCACACTCACACACATGAATAATAAGTTAATTAATACGCAAACAAACAAATACGTAAACCATGAGATACATAAATAGATAAACAGATCGATAGATGGCTCGATAGAAAGTTACATACGTACGTACGCACTTACATGCATACATGCATACATACATACATACATACATACATACATACATACACACAAATAAATAGATGAATGAATAAGTAAAAAAAAAATCGATAGATAGTTCGATAGAAAGTTACATACGTTCGTGCATGCATACATACATACATACATACATACATACATACATACATACATACATACATACAAACATACATACATACATACATACATACATACATACACACACACACACACAACACACACACACACACACACACACACACACACACACACACACACACCACACATACATACATACATACATACATACATACATACATACATACAACATACATGCATGCATACATACATACATACATACTGTTACAATTTAAAAGGGAGAAAAGTGTGTAGGAGCCTTTGCAAAAGACGTCATAACAATAATGGCGAACTGCACGTCTTCTTTAATGTATCGCTTTTTAGATCTTTGTGTTTTTGGTCAGTGTATGGTATTGTTAAAACATTTGGAAAGTGAACGTATGCCTAATTGTTCAATATTGTTTATGGATCGATTGATAATGCGAGTGAAATATTCAAGATTATGTTAAAATACACATTAGGTTTCAGTAAGTTGCTGGTGCATTACCGAAGATTCGAAAATGTTGAAGAAGCTGACCGAATTACATTCGCATACGGTCGTCGCGATTTCATTGGTTAAGCTTACTGATATGCAGAGTATTCTGGAAAAGAATAATCGAGTATGTTTGAGAATTTTCTTTAAACAGCATATAGAAGAATGAGAGTTGTGTGACTGAGAGAGAGAGAGAGAGAGAGAGAGAGAGAGAGAGAGAGAGAGAGAGAGAGAGAGAGAGAGAGAGAGAGAGAGAGAGAGAGAGAGAGATTTGTTTAAGAGTTCTAGTCATTGTCGAACATAAAAGTGTTTCGAGTCTTCACTCAGTTTGAGTCTAATCGATGAAAAGCTGCCATTACTAGAATGTTGCCTGCTGCATGTACGATTTAGTTCCTGTAGGACTGATTAAACTGAAGGTCAGTGGATTGTTTTTTGTCCCTATATTCTCTTCAATGTTTGTAAATAAAATGATCCTTTTTGTTTCAATACTGCCTGGTGTATTTTGCTGCAAGCCGAACATCTACCACAGTATCTACAACGAACTCTTACAAGCTATACTTCTGCACTTACCTTGTGCGGAGGAAGACATCACCTTAGCCCGTGACACATCCACACATACATGCACGCATGCATGCATACATACATATACATACATACATACATACATACATATACATACATATACATACATACATATATACATACATGCATACAGACAGACAGACAGACGACAGACAGACAGACAGACATAAAACCTAACTGCCCTATTTAACCACTTCGAATGGTTGAAGACACGTTCACATGACACCATCGGTGGAAGTGCAGTCTCAAATGGACTATACCAAATGCTGTTTTGTGGTCAGCACTTGGCAATTGTCTTGTATTTCCTACGCTGACCCACATTCATGTTGACGCCAGTTTATTTCCTGAACTGACGCCACCCTGCCGCGTTTACCCGGCTGGCTGGGTGGGAGTGAGAGAGAGAGAGAGAGAGAGAGAGAGAGAGAGAGAGAGAGAGAGAGAGAGAGAGAGAGAGAGAGAGAGAGAGAGAGAGAGAGAGAGAGAGCAACACGGAGCTCCTCCTCAGATTGAGCATCCTCATTCACCACAGATAATGTGACAGACTTCAGCTTGTGTGTCGATTTCATCTGGCTTCTCAGTCTGCCGACTACACGGCGCAAAGTTAGGCCTATCTCCATATGAACAGGCATGGACTGGGAAGAAAGGGTGTAGTTAACTGGGGAGAAGGGTGTGGTGAAGTGGTTAGGGCTATCTCCATATGAACAGACATGAACTGGGAAGAAGGTATAGTGAAGTGGTTAGGGCTATCTCCATATGAACAGACATGAACTGGGAAGAAGGATAGTGAAGTGGTTAGGGCTATCTCCTTATGAACAGACATGAACTGGGAAGAAGGTATAGTGAACTGGGAAGAAGGTATAGTGAAGTGGTTAGGGCTATCTCCATATGAACAGACATGAACTGGGAAGAAGGTATAGTGAAGTGGTTAGGGCTATCTCCTTATGAACAGGCATGAACTGGGAAGAAGGTATAGTGAACTGGGAAGAATGGTATAGTGAAGTGGTTTAGGGCTATCTCCATATGAACAGACATGGACTGGGAAGAAGGTGTAATGAAGTGGTTGGGGTTATCTCCATATGAACAAACATGAACTGGGAAGAAGGTATAGTGAACTGGGAAGAAGGATATAGTGACGTGATTAGTGCTATCTCCATATGAACAGACATGGGCTAGGAAGAAGGTATAATGAAGTGGTTATGGCTATCTCCATATGAACAGACATGAACTGGGGAGAAGGTATAGTGAACTGGGAAGAAGGGCGTCTTGAAGTGGTTAGGGCTATCTCCATATGAACAGACATGAACTGGGAAGAAGGGTATAGTGAAGTGGTTAGGGCTATCTCCTTATGAACAGATATGAACTGGGAAGAAGGGTGTAGTTAACTGGGGAGAAGGGTGTGGTGAAGTGGTTAGGGCTATCTCCTTATGAACAGGGCATGAACTGGGAAGAAGGGTATAGTGAAGTGGGGAGAAGGGTATAGTGAAGTGGGGAGAAGGGCATAGTGAAGTGGGGAGAAGGGTATAGCGAATTGGGGAGAAGGGCATAGTGAAGTGGTTAGGGCTATCTCCATAGGAATAGACGAGAACTGGGAAGAAGGTTATAGCGAAGTGGGAGGAAGGGTATAGTGAAGTGGTTAGGGCTATCTCCATAGGAATAGACGAGAACTGGGAAGAAGGTTATAGCGAAGTGGGAGGAAGGGTATAGTGAAGTGGTTAGGGCTATCTCTAGGGCTATCTAAAGGGTAAATGGACAGGGTTTAGATTCGGCAGTTCAAAATAAAGCTCGACGGGTAAAAATGGTCAGATTCCAATCGTTCTTATATATATATATAATATATATATATATATATATATATATATATATATATATACCCTGACTCTGATATATAAGTGTAGTGCCCATCGAGGTCCCCATGACATATTCCATTTAATATACACAATCCAAGTGAAGTACACATATCCAACAAACATTTTCCATAGCCATTGATTATACTGTCGGAAGATTTTCTTTCCGAAAAAATTGGAGCAGCTGGTTAAATCACACCATACTCATCATGCTCATAAAAATATCTTGAGAGACATTTGCAGTTCTACTGTTCAAATCTCCGGATAGAATCACATGTATATTGTTCAAGTCAAGCATACACTCAGTAAGGCAATCTTCCAGAGAACATATACCGTTGTCTATATCAAAATAAGCATAATAAGGTGAACCCTCAGGAGGCACATATGCACAAACATACAACACATCTTCTGCAAGATCAAACAAAATCCCGTCAATCAAAAAGGAAAAGAGCATTTGAGCAATCTACCTGGAGTTCTCTGACATAGTGTACAAAATCATTCTTAATCAGACATATTACCCCTCCTGAACGTCTGCCTTGTCTAGTAAACTTAACAGCAGGTTTGCTAAACACAGTATAACCCGTAAACACATTGAATTCAAGATGTTCACAAAAAAGTCTCTACAAGACAGATAAAGTCAAATTTGGACAAATAAGAGAGAAAAAATCTTTATTGTGAATCGTAGAAAGAATTCCATTAATATTCCAGTGCAGGAACGTAAAATATTTTGAATGTGTATTATTCATTTTATCTCCGTTATCATGCAGAATATGTTTACTTTTGTTACAATTCTCGTTACGTCTTTCATGATCCGACACTGACAGCTCTCTCTCATTGGCATAAACAGGAATAAAAACACTGTCATCGCTGCTACACTTTTTTTTTGTGACTTTTATCCGTTGTGACCACCCCCTATTCTTATCCGTTGTGACACCACGTGCTCTTTCACTGGCATAACAGGAATAAAAAACACTGTCATCACTGCTACACTTTTTCTCTTTGTGACAACCCCCTATTGTTTTCCGCTGTGACACCACGTGCTTTCTCTGAAATAAGTCTCTGCTCTGCATTATAATCATCCCTAGTTCTCTGGTCAGCTGTGTCATTGTCATCAGACGGAAAACACGCCAATTTTTCACTTTCATAACAATACATTTCACTATAATCGGAAGAAAGAAAATCTGAAAGCTGGTTACCATCACTATTTACAAAACAATCATACCCCGGCGCCACCACAGAACCCATGTTTACATTGTCAGAGGCAGAATGTTCACTCACTGTGGCAGCGTCGTTGTCCGCATCGCACACTTCCTTCTCGGCACGGGATTTTTGCACACACCACACTGAAGATACCGGTGTCACTGTAGGGCGGCCTCCCCCCTATATTATTTCTTTTAGGTTTTGTCCATCACTGTCGTCAAGGCCATACTTCTTCCCCTCGACAAGAAGATGATCGAAGATCATGGCCACACGTTTTCCCTCACTCTTTAGTTTCTTTAAGTGAGGGGTTAGTTTCTTCCTTACTTCTCTCTGACTCTAAATGAGAAGTCCTCCCCTATAAACACCTGTGTTCCCTTAAGCTTATGTCTTGCTTTCAAGATCTTAGCTTTGTCCTTGAAAAAAACGTACAGCAAGCGATGACCGGTGAGCTGTCCTTTGAATTCAGGCGGTGGAGTCGGTCGAAATGGATGTCTCCAGTCATATCCAGCTTGTCCACAAGCAAGTCATGGACAAGGTTTTCACAGTCTTGCTGGGTTTCATTTTCCCTCCGGAAAAGTCCATGAAAGATCAGGTTGTTACGTTTTGAGCGGCCTTCCAGATCATCCACCTTTCGCTCCAAGAAATCCATTTTCTTCTGTAGGCTGTCATTGCTAGTGCGGAGAGACAATCATTTTCCTGTCGCAGCTCCGTCACTTCCTGCTTCAGAGAAATAACTCTCCATGAAGCGCAGCGAATCCATCACTCAGGTTCTTCAAGTCACCCATCATCCCATCAAATTTCGTGTTCAGCGACTGGAGCATGGACATCAGATCGAGGTTCGAAGGATGTTGGGAGGTTGGTGTAGTTCCTGAAGAAGCAGTTGGCGTGCGTCCCTGAGGGCTTGTCCACACTCTCCCTGCGGTCTCCACTTGTTAGGTTGGTCTGTCGCAGAGAGGTCTTCTGTGGCCCTGGGTTCAGCTCAACATCGCCGCATTGTAATAAAAAATTGCCCCCAGAACAAAAGCGTCAGGAGGCAGCCAAAGGTAACACCGTCTGCCACGGTCCTAAGCTTCAATGTTTTCAGTCTCATGGCGGCTCGATTTTTTCCCTCTTTTTTTTGTCATGAAATTGACAAATACTGTCACAAAACAGCCACAACGGGCCTGAAATCAAGTAGTCAGTCTCAATGCCGATTAATTACAATATTTGTCGGAGGTAAACAAATATGCCGCTGACCTCGGCGAAATCAACTCAGTGACCCCAGAGAGAGAGAGAGAGAGAGAGAGAGAGAGAGAGTATGTGCTCGTGAGGATAACATTTCAAGTAAACCTTGACCGAAGACCGAACTTAACTCAGTATAAAACATACGATCAATCTACTCTTAGCTCACCTGCATAAATACATTGTGTACAAGTATGCTTTGTACATATTTATATGTATGTATGTTTATGCATATGTGTATGTGTATGAACTGTATGTATATATATATATATATATATATATATATATATATGTGTGTGTGTGTGTGTGTGTGTGTGTGTGTGTGTGTGTGTGTGTGTGTGTGTGTGTGTGTAATATATTCGCAATTTTTTTTTTTTTCTGTGAGGGCATGGGTTTAAAAATGCCATTATTGTTGCTTATCCATTTTTAACCTCAATAAAATCTCCTTCGTTCGTTCGTCCGTTCCATTTACCCCAAAACCTCCTCTTGGTCTTTTCCTTCCTTCTCTCTCTCTCTCTCTCTCTCTCTCTCTCTCTCTCTCTCTCTCTCTCTCTCTCATCTCTCTCTCTCTCTCTCTCTCCATTTTACCCCAAACCTACCCCTTGGCCTTTTTCTTCCCCGTTTCCTTCCCCTTGTTCGCTATGTTCATGCGTTTTTTCTGTTGCGTTCATTTGTCAGTGATATGGACAATAGCTAATTTGTATTGACTGTACAAGATCTTGTTATACTTTTTGTTCTTCTTATATATGTATGTGCATTAATTTGATCTTTAAATGCATTGATTTGATCTTTAAATCGTTTTTTTTTCCTTTTGCCCCAGGGCTGGGTGGAAAAAAGCATTTGTATTGCTTATCTCATTACCCTGGTAAAATAAAATTTCGTTCTTTCGTTCGTTCGTTCGTTTCTCTCTCTCTCTCTCTCTCTAGTTACTTTTAAAACTATCAACAGACAGTACGGTGCAATTGGGCCTCATATGAACCTTCAGTGCCTCCCTGCCAGACTTGTTATTTCAGTTACCATCATCATTTCTGCCTCACGCTTCATCCATCTCCTGCTGATTCATTGGTCTGGTTTACAGGCCTCCTGCTGTTGGTACCTATCTCTGTGGCTGTCTGTCTGTCTGTCTTTTTCTGTCTGTCTGTGTCTCTCTTTTTTTGTCTTTCAGTCCCCCCCCCCCCCCCCCCCCGCGCCTCTCTGTGTGTCTCTCTGTCTGTCTCTGTCTGTCTGTCTGTCTGTCTCCGTCTCTCTCTCTCTCTCGCATCTCTCTCTCTCTCTCTCTCTCTCTCTCTCTCTCTCTCTCTCTCTCTTCCCGCAATATACTCACATCCTCCCTCCCTCTCCCCCCCTTCCGCACTCTCATACGTCTTTTCTCTCTCTCTCTCTCTCTCTCTCTCTCTCTCTCTCTCTCTCTCTCTCTCTCTCTCTCTCTCTGGCATTGTTCTGCTCCTGTCAAGTACCAACACGTCTCTGGGGTTCTGAGGGACTGTCTACATCGCTTGGGTAGTTGTTGTCCCTTTCGATCACTTCTGCCTCACGCCTTATTCATCCCGTGTGGATTCACTGGTCTGGACCACAGGCCTCTTGTGTTGTTGGTGACTGCCCCACGATACGTCTTATTCATGATGCTGCGCCTAATCTGTTTGACCATTAGAAGGGGGTGGGGGAAGGGGGGACGGGGACATAACTCCTTGGGGAATGACTTATTTGACTTATGGTCTGTTAGAAAATGGTCTATATGTTGCTGAAAAAATAAAAGCACTGCAGATTAACACACTGGATGGCGTGGACGAAAGGGGGAAGATAGTGAAATTGCGTTTCTTCAGAAAACAAATTCATCAATTCGGACACTAACAGGGCCACGTTCGCGCGCACGCGAACAGGGGCGCGCAGGCACGCGAACACACACACACACACACACACACACACACACACACACACACACACACACACACACACACACACACACACACACACACACACAGAGTTTCGGGAGTCTATGACACGCACGATATATATATATATATATATATATATATATATATATATATATATATATATATATATATATATATATATATATCTATATATATATATTATATATATATATATATGTGGAACACGCTGGACACCGCTCATGTGGGTGCACTGCTGATCCAGAAATTGGCCAGTCAACAAGTACAAAAATAAAAGCAGGCACACCAGCCACACACTCCTCATGTTTGTTTGTTTGTTTTTTTTTTGTTTGTTTTTTTTTTTAAGCTTTCGCCTTTTGTTTAGGCTTCGTCTGTAACACAAGCAATCATGTAAATGCACACTCCCACCCACCCAACCACACACACACACAACCACAACCAACAACCCCCGAACCCCCCCCCCCCCCCCCCCCCCCCCCACACACACACACACACACTCACAACATACTATATCAGCTTATCATGGCTCCTCCAGGTTTAACTCTAAATGTTGAGCCCATTCACAATCTATACATCTCCACCCCCCCTCACTCACCCACTCATAGGCTACTCACTCTATCCTTATTTTCCCATATACAAAAGCACCCCCCCCCCCCCACACACACACACACACAACTTGGGGTGTGCATGGGGGGAGGGGGGCATGAGGAAATCCTTAGATAATCTGACATTCCGCCCTAAAACTTTCATTTTCTATATATTTTTGGAGTTATAGGTTAAAAATTACATAGTCACGAGAACCTGCAAAAACATCAGCAATGGCACACGGAAAGTCATAGAAGCTGCCACACAATCACAGTAAAGGGCTTAAGCTAAACCATTAGCACAACTCCACTCACATCTTACACAATGATAACTGTCATCCTAAATAATAATATACCATACCCATATTACTTTTAAGAAAGTTATGTTTTAAACTACCAATAAGATGGAGTTGAAACATCTCAGTGTTGAAAGCTTACCAGCTTACCAGTAAGCTTAAAAGCTTAATTATCTTGTTTCACATTGCACACTGGTGCTGAAGACAACCATCCACTGCTTATCACATTGTTGTGAACTAAAAACAAGTTTTGTTTTGTTTTTTGTAAACACAGTTCACTACAACCTATCTTCTATTTAGCCCACACTTTAATCAGGTAAACGAACATACAAACACATACTCACATCACTCTCTCTCTCTCTCTCTCTCTCTCTCTCCTCTCTCTCTCTCTCTCTCTCTCTCTCTCTCTCTCTCCTCTCCTCCCCCCGCCCTCACCCCTATTTGTCTCCCCCGACCCCGCCCCCCTCCCTCTCCCTCTCCCCCTCTCTCTCTCTTGATCTCTCGTTATGACAAATACACCCTCTCACACCTTACATACTCACACACACACACACGCACGCACGCACGCACGCACGCACACACACACACACACACACACACACACACACACACACACACACACACACACACACACACACACACATACTCACCCACACCTCACCCCACACTCCACACACACACAAAAACTCATTCACCTTCACCACATCCAATTTAACCCTAACTGGGATCATGGCTGGAAGAGAAGGGGAAAGGGGCAAGTGAGGAAGGAAGGAACAACCAGGGGAGGGGGGGGGGGGGGGGCGTACCTCAAACCATCAGTAATAAAACATTCGCTGGTACTTTAAAAAAAAAGGAAATTTTAGAATTACAGTAAGCACAAAATATCATTGTTCTAATAATAATTTAAAATATATTTAAAAATAAAAAAAAAATCAGATACATCCCATCTGGAGTCATCTTAGATTTTTCATAATATAATACATTCTATCAAACTTCCCCCTCCTCCGCCGTTTCTCCCCTCCACACCCCACCTCACCCCTTCCCAGCAAGTGATAGGGACCATCTCAACTCCTCCACCCCTCTACTCACTCAGAACTGAATTCTCTTTTTCATAACTGAAGCGGAATCTTTCCTTCATTCCCTCCTGTTGACAATGTGCCCAAATTAGCCTGCCAATACAGTTCTCTTTCTAGCAATTTGTTAGTGGTCCACACATGCTCCATTGGTATAATGTTCAGGAACATAACATTCTGATCTTGAGGATGCTTCTCACTTGCCACATGTGATGCAACTGTACATTTTTTGTCTTACTAAGTTTAACATCGCTTTTATGATTCGCCCATCTCTTTTTCAGATTTACTGTTGACCCTACATAGAGGAAAATCTTGATGTAATCTGCACTGAATCATATAAATTACATTAGGTGTGGTGCAGTTCAGATGAGACCTTATGTTCCATCTTTTCCCATCCCAACGTGACTTGAAAGATGTAGTGTCTATGGAATGTACATGTGTCTATGGAATGTGCATGTAGTGTCTATGGAATGTACATGTAGTGTCTATGGAATGTACATGTGGTGTCTATGGAATGAATGTACACGTAGTGTCTGTGGAATGTACACACGTGTCACACTTCTTGTCACATTTAAACAATCCTCTACTGTTTTCAGGCGCCATGTTGCAGAGTACGTTTTTGGACTGATGGTTTATATTTTTCACCTAAGTTTTTGGCTCTCCTGTTTCCTGCAATGATAGACTTTTTTCGGAAACATTTTCAAATTGTCTGGGTTTTCGTACAACAACTTCAGATTGATTCTTATTATACTTGATTTATCTGGAACTCTTGGGTCCCAAGTAGTAACTCAAGCCAATTTCTTCTGTTTGTTTTTTGAAACGTTTCTGCAAGGCTTTCTTTCTGGGCACACTGGCACCTTCTCTAAGACCTTTTAACGCATCCTCCAATTTCCAACCTGAAGTAACGAGATATTTTGCATATTCTGTGTTCTCTTTTCTAATTTATCTTCTTCTGAACATATCACCCTAAGTCTTCTACCCATACCAATAAGCATACCTTTAAAGACAGATGGAGGATGACATGAGTAGGGGGGTAAATAAACTGTGCGAATTTTTTAGAAAAGACATCCGTTCTTAATTTACCTTCGTCTGTCAGAGTGACTCTGACATCTAAGTTTTTCACTGATTTCCCTGAGTCTATAGTACACTTAATCTTCTCTGGACACAGCGATTCTAGGTGTTTCTGCAAGATAGGAACAGATTTTTCCTCGGGTAGAACAATGAATCCACCATCCCTATATCTACTCCAGTTGACCCAATGTCTTGTATCTGAAGCTTGTTTTTTTTTCAGGTTTTATAGAAGACAGTAGAGGTATTGGACTCTCTTGGACTAGCTTCTCATCTAGACAACCCATGAAGACATCTACATACGTAGGAGCATGAGGTGGACCCATAGCTGCCCATTGGAGATTATCTCCTCCTTGGAGACTATAAGCTCGCTGAAGGCTTTTTGAGAAGCATTTATTATTCCCCATTCACCCACTCAGGACATACTGTTAGTTAGGCAGAATTATCTACCACTGCAGACATGAATGTTTATATCTCCCCGTATTTCTTCAATCTTCTAAGACACAAGAGCAAGCTTTGTTTTTATAATTGAATATTTCTTGCAGTCATTGCAACACCAAGCTGCTTTGTAAGTTGCTGGAATGGTGCTCGGTTGCTTATCCTTGGAATTTATTAGTTTATTGTTACACACACACACACACACACACACACACACACACACACACACCACACACACACACACACACGTATGTATATATATATATATATATATATATATATATATATATATATATATATATATAGGATATCATATCCGTAATATATATATTATCATCTCATTTTGAGGACTTCAAAGTCCGTGATCTAAGTTCCTAATAACGATGAAATATAATACATACACATCAGATTCTTTTTCTGATGATTTCTGTAATGGTCAAGATGTATGCCTTT
>JADBJO010005787.1:17500-20000 GCA_016801955.1 Conus betulinus | reverse complement strand
GTCTCTGTCTGTCTGTCTGTCTCTCTCTCTCTCTCTCTCTCTCTCTCTCTCACTCTCTCTCTCTCTCTCCTCTCTCTCTCTCTCTGGCACAGACCCCCCTTTCTTTTGGTAAATAGTCGAATGGTAAGTTCGCAGCCAGACATTGTGATGAGAACCTCCACAGGCCCTCTCTTCAGACATGCCCTTCACCCCCTTTCACTGCTGATCTTAAGGCGTTGTCGTTCTGGTGGTACCACGCTAGCGTAAGACAAGGCGAGAGGAAGAGTGATCACACAATCGATTTTTATTCCTTATTGGATGCGTTTTTGATAGTGTTGTCCACATTTTCAGACAATCACTGCAGGTGCCTGTATCTCTCGGGCCTGGTTGACGTGGGGTATATCATAAGAGTATTCATACCGTCCCATTTTCCAGTCTCAATGCAGAATAGAAATCCACAGCGTTAGCTACATCATTCTCTTCCATAATGACCAGCACTGAACAAAACAAGAAGGGAATAACACGTTCTGTCGCCCACCGTGCCGTGGTCTCAGGGTGAACTCACTTTCAGTTTACCACATCTTTGCCATCTTTGCTTGGCCAGTTCAGATCCTGGTCAATCGTCTGGCGAACGAGGGGGCACTGGTTTGGCTGCACGACTAATCCATCATGGACTCAGTAGGAGGCTCATCAAGTGGATTCCTGCCTGTGCAGGATCAGAATAGGTACCACTGAACATCACCATAGTGACAAAACAGAAATCTCCTCTGATGCCTCATGACGAATTGAGGTTGAGTTTCCCTGTAAGACAGGCACCTTTGAACATCGCCACAACAGAGTTTCCCTGCGAGACAGGCACCCTGGAACATCGCCACAGAGACAGAGTTTCCCTGTGAGACAGGCACCACTGAACATCACCACAGTGACAGAGTTTCCCTGTAAGACAGACACCACTGAACATCACCACAGTGACAGAGTTTCCCTGTGAGACAGACAGCAATGAACATCGCCACAGTGACAGAGTTTTCCTGTGAGACAGGCAGCACTGAACATCACCCCAGTGACAGAGTTTCCCTGTGAGACAGGCGCCACTGAACATCACCACAGTGACAGAGTTTCCCTGTGAGACAGGCAGCACTGAACATCACCACAGTGACAGAGTTTCCCTGTGAGACAGGCAGCACTGAACATCACCACAGTGACAGAGTTTCCCTGTGAGACAGGCACCACTGAACATCACCACAGTGACAGAGTTTTCCTGTGAGACAGGCGCCACTGAACATCAGCACAGTGACAGAGTTTTCCTGTGAGACAGACAGCACTAAACATCACCACAGTGACAGAGTTTCCCTGTGAGACAGGCAGCACTGAACATCACCCCAGTGACAGAGTTTCCCTGTGAGAAAGGCACCACTGAACATCACCACAGTGACAGAGTTTCCCTGTGAGACAGGCGCCACTGAACATCACCACAGTGACAGAGTTTCCCTGAGACGGACAGCACTGAACATCACCACAGTGACAGAGTTTCCCTGTGAGACAGACAGCACTGAACATCACCCCAGTGACAGAGTTTCCCTGTGGGACAGGCAGCACTGAACATCAGCACAGTGACAGAGTTTCCCTGTGAGACGGACAGCACTGAACATCACCACAGTGACAGAGTTTCTCTGTGAGACAGGCGCCACTGAACATCACCACAGTGACAGAGTTTCCCTGTGAGACGGACAGCACTGAACATCACCACAGTGACAGAGTTTCTCTGTGAGACAGACAGCACTGAACATCACCCCAGTGACAGAGTTTCCCTGTGGGACAGGCAGCACTGAACATCAGCACAGTGACTCAGCACTAGTCTCCTCTAAAGCCTCACGACGAATCGACATTGACTTTCCCTGTGGATCGCTGCTGCTGTGGCAGTGACAGCAGCAGACAGATGGAACTGTACACTGGAAGCTGGAACGAGAAGCATGATAGCAATGCCATTGAAATGACATGGGAAGTAGGCAGCAGAACATACACGAATAGACACCCAGAATAAATGAAGCAATAAACACGAAAAAGGAGAAATAATTCGATAGATTAATAAATAAATAAGCAAACCAATAAATGCATATTAAGATAAAAATATAACAAATATATAATAAATAAATAAGTGAATAAGTAAAAAAAAAAAAAAAGCATGTCTATTCTTCGCCACTTCGAATGATTAATATACGTTTGACAAACTATGCTTGACGGATTTGCACTCTAAGATCGAATATGAGAAACGCTATATTATTCATTGTTGTAAGCACTTCGACACTTCCATAATCATTTTGATGCCAGCGTAGTTTTGGAACGGACACCAAACCTGTCCCATTCACGAGAGAGAGAGGGGGGGGAGAGAGAGAGAGAGAGAGAGAGAGAGAGAGAGAGAGAGAGAGAGAGAGAGAGAGAGAGAGAGACAGGCAGGCAGACAGACAGACAGACAGACAGACAGACATACAGACATACAACACAGACAGACAGAAAGACAGAC
>JADBJO010005787.1:0-15000 GCA_016801955.1 Conus betulinus | reverse complement strand
AGTGAAAGTGACACTAAAAATCTGAATCTCTCTCTCTCTCTCTCTTCCTCTCTCTCCTCTCTCTCTCTCCTCTCTCTCTCCTCCCCTCTCCTCTCTCTCTCTCTCTCGTCTCTCCTCTTCTTCTATAGCCTCTCTCCTCATGTCCCTCTCGCCTCTCCTCCCTATCTACCCTCTTCCTCTCTCTCTTCTCTCCTCTCCCTTCTCTCTCTCTCTCTCTCTCTCTCCTCCTCTCCTCTCTCTCTCTCTTTTAGCTTCACCCCTTGTCTTGCTTCCTACCGTTGCAGTTGTGTCACAAGATGCCATGTTTTCAGCAGAAAAATAAAGACTAATAAAACGTTTGTTTCAAACACGTCTGAAAAGTGTATTGTCCGAGTTCCAACGTCAACGTTAGAAGGCATACAGAAATTGTTATTGCAGGACATGACGCTGTTGTCGTACATTGAAGGCAAAGGAAATGCGCATCCTTCATACTCAGGTTGTCAGCAAAGAACAGCCAGTCTTCCATTTCTCTCTTAAAATCGATGCGACTGACTGACACACAGCTCAGAACCAGAGCGAGTGTCTGTCCTACAGCTATGGCAAGAACAGCGTCCAGCCTCCGAAAAAAAGCTGACAACACACAGGTGTCCGTAGACTACTGTCAACAAAACCACTTTTACCACTTATGAGCTTGGGTCGGTAGCCTTCCTCCCGTATGCAGTTGTGTCAAACAGACTCCACCTCTACACACACACACACACACACACACACACACACACACACACACACACACACACACACACACACACACACACACACACACACACACACACACACACACACACACACACACACACACACACACACACACACACACACACACGCACGCACACACACACACACACACACACACACACACGCACACGCACACGCACACACACACACGCACCACACACACACGCACACACACACACACACATGCTGTAGGTCATAAACTTCACATTTGATATGACATGGGCCTGGCCGAGTCCCTATGCGGCATTCTGTTTTCCATGCTGATTTGCTGTTTCATGAAGCCTGGGTTTGCCGTTGGGCAGGGATGCTTGCGGATGAAATTCTCCTTTTGTCTGCGTGCCGGCACCTTACGCGCAATTTTGTTTCTCTGTTATGTTGCGTGACCGGTGCGTTGTGTCCTCGATGTTCCTCTGCTCACTGTTTGTCTGCTGTGTGTGGTGTTCAGTCACATTGTCTGCTGTGTGCGGTATTCAGTCACAGTGTCTGTGGTGTGTGTCGTTCAGTCACAGTGTCTGTGGTGTTTGGTGTTCAGTCACAGTGTCTGTGGTGTGTGTGTTGTTCAGTCACAGTGTCTGTCTGTGGTGTGTGGTTCACAGCGTGTGTCGTTCACAGTGTCTGTCTGTGGTGTGTGTTGTTCAGTCACAGTGTCTGTGGTGTGTGGTGTTCAGTCACACTGTCTGTGGTGTATGTTGTTCAGTCACAGTGTCTGTGATGTGTGTTGTTCAGTCACAGTGTCTGTGGTGTGTGTTGTTCAGTCACAGTGTCTGTGGTGTGTGTTGTTCAGTCACAGTGTCTGTGGTGTGTGTGTTGTTCAGTCACAGTGTCTGTCTGTGGTGTGTGTTGTTCAGTCACAGTGTCTGTGGTGTGTGTTGTTCAGTCACAATGTCTGTGGTGTGTGTTTGTTCAGTCACAGTGTCTGTGGTGTGTGTCGTTCAGTCACAATGTCTGTGGTGTGTGTCGTTCAGTCACACAGTGTGTCTGTGGTGTGTGTTGTTCAGTCACAGTGTCTGTGGTGTGTGTGTGGTTTCAGTCACAGTGTCTGTGGTGTGTGTTGTTCAGTCACAGTCTCTGTCTGTGGTGTGTGTTGTTCAGTCACAGTGTCTGTCTGTGGTGTGTGTTGTTTCAGTCACAGTGTCTGTGGTGTGTGTGTGTGTCGTTCAGTCACAGTGTCTGTGGTGTGTGTCGTTCAGTCACAGTGTCTGTGGTGTGTATTGTTCAGTCACAGTGTCTGTCTGTGGTGTGTGCTGTTCAGTCACAGTGTCTGTGGTGTGTGTCGTTCAGTCACAGTGTCTGTGGTGTGTGTCGTCCAGTCACAGTGTCTGTCTGTGGTGTGTGAGTTTAGACACAGTGTCTGTGGTGTGTGTTGTTCAGTCACAGTGTCTGTCTGTGGTGTGTGTGTTGTTCAGTCACAGTGTCTGTGGTGTGTATCATTCAGTCATAGTGTCTGTCTGTGGTGTTTGAGATTCAGTCACTGTGTCTGTCTGTGATGTGTGTTGTTTAGTCACAATGTCTGTTTGGTGGTGTGTGTTGTTTAGTCACAATGTCTGTTTGTGGGTGTGTGTTGTTCAGTCACAATGTCTGTCTGTGGTGTGTGTTGTTTAGTCACAATGTCTGTTTGTGGTGTGTGTTGTTCAGTCACAATTGTCTGTTTGTGGTGTGTGTTGTTCAGTCACAATGTCTGTTTGCGATATTTTGAGGTTCAGTCACAGTGTCTGTCTGCGGTGTGTGAGGTTCAGTCACACAGTGTTCGTTTTGTCTCCAGAGTCCTGACAAAATTGTGTCTGTGGTGTTGTCAGTCAGTTCTCTTACGATGATTATGTTTGCTTTGTTTTGGGGTTGTCTGTGTTGGTATGGGACTGTTGTCGGTCATTTGTCTCTGTATAAAGCGGTGTTACATTGTCTGTCTGATGTGACTGATGTACCTGACTGTCTGAACTACCTACATCAGTGGTCAGCTGGTGTGTGTGTGTCATTATCCCGAATCTGACATTGTCCACAGATGCCCGTTTGTTTCTGCCGTGTGTTCATTTTCTGTCCCTTTCTCTGTGTTACCATTTTCTGTGCTCTCTGTTTCCTCATCATTTTCTGTCGTCTCTCTGTCAATACACGTGACCTGTTCTTTAATGTGTAGCTTTTGTGAAGTATTCACAATAGCATGTGTCAAAGAACTATCACCGTGTCGCACTGACTGCTAAGGATGTTGGTATTTCCTGCTGGCAGTGGTGGAAACGGATGCCTGGAGGCATAGAGGGGGCATAGAAGGGGCACGGCTGGGTAACGTTGTCCCAGTGCTGCATCCCAGTCCTGACGTAGCCCCCTACTTCTCCCCGTATTGCATGTTGTAGCCAGTAGATGAGCGCGCACCATAGTGGGTGTCACTGTACCATGACCCCCACTGTTGCTCAGGCCTCTGACTGTCACCCCTCCACCTGACAGCGCACTGTAGCTCTCGGCATTGCTGTGGTCCTTTCTGCTGTAACGGCTGCTGGTGTGGTAGCAGTCAGTGTCGCGGCTCTCTCGCATTGCTGTGGTCCTTTCTGCTGTAACGGCTGCTGGTGTGGTAGCAGTCAGTGTCGCGGCTCTCTCGGCATTGCTGTGGTCCTTTCTGCTGTGACGGCTGCTGGTGTGGTAGCAGTCAGTGTCGCGGCTCTCGGCATTGCTGTGGTCCTTTCTGCTGTGACGGCTGCTGGTGTGGTAGCAGTCAGTGTCGCGGCTCTCGGCATTGCTGTGGTCCTTTCTGCTGTAACGGCTGCTGCTGGTGTGGTAGCAGTCAGTGTCGCGGCTCTCGGCATTGCTGCGGTCCTTTCTGCCGTGACGGTTGCCGGTGTGGTTCCAGTCAGTGTCGTGGCTCTTCGGAGTGGCCGTCATCGCGACGCTGTTGTCTGTGCGGTTGGAAGTGGCGTGTCCCTCTGCTCCGCTACCACAACCAGTCTGTTGCCCCCCACCCCCTTGGCGTCGGTACTCTTGTACAGTCTCTGTCTGTCTGTCTGTCTGTCAAGTGCACTGCCACTGTCACTTTTTTCGGCCGCGGTACTTCTTTGCCGTAGGTTGGGACTGACATTTTTTTTTTTTTTTTTTTTTTCCACCAAGAGAATGTGACAATAAATGGTGGTGGACGACCATCGTTATCATTGTATCGTCGTGTTGTCCCAAGTCGGTGTGCACGCACAAATGTCATCACGACACCATACTTTGTCTGGCACTGATCCTTGCAGAATATCAACAACAGCCGCGCGACACAGTCGTCGTACTTTTCTGACCTAGATAGGCGTGGCACATTGAACGATGTTAAATTATCCTGATTTCACGTTTTCCAATTTGTCGTCAAGAGTTGTACTGATCTGTGACAACTTGAATTCCAACTCATTGACAGTTTGTTTGGTGTTGTTCTCCCGAACTGAACTTGTCACAGCGTGTTGAAGCGTGGAAGTTGTGTCACGCAGCTTGTGCAATTCGTGTTTCAATTCACGTACTGTTTCTGTCAAATCATCGTAAATTCTTTCTTAGTTCTTGAAGTCTATGAACCAAAACTTTATCCATTGAGTTTTCAAAGTCCTCTCTTTGAATCTGCAATTTTTTTTTTTTCATAATTAAATCGACACTGATGTGAGGACTGTCCTTGTCCATTTTCAAAATTCAAAACGTGGATAAACTCGAATAATTATAAAAAGAAAACAGTGATTTTTGGAGGAGCGCTACATTCCTGTCGTGCCTGGTCGGTGTTCACGAGCCCACCAGAAGGAGAGAGAGAGAGAGAGAGAGAGAGAGAGAGAGAGAGAGAGAGGGTTCCACAGAAATAATGGAATCACACACAGGGCAATGAAGACTAGTTAGTACATTGAGATTTAACTCCCATGTTAACCCAACATGATATAGTAGATTTCAACCTCATTTCATATAACATTACATTCAATGCCCTGCCGACCACAAAGCGCCCTATCAGGACTTTTATCATATCAAGAGATAATGATAAACCAGAAGAAAAGGAGAGCTAGGTCACTGTACGACGTGTGCCACCAGGACAACAGATTAATCAGGTGGGCAGCAAAAATGGAGTCAGTCACTAGCAGGGCTCAAACGCACGACGCCTGTCTGTGATCTTGCTACTTTCCCACGGAGCCCGTTGGCACCAGTGATCTGCGCCTGTTATCATTCCCTGGGCAGAGCATGCACACACTCCCTGAGGCCACTGTAATTAAGCATGCTCTGTGGCTCCGTTGGGACGGATAATCCCCAGTCCCCTGTGATCTCATATCCCACTAAGTATTACCCCTTTGCTTCAATGGCTAATCCACTCACTCCCTATGGTTCCGCGCGTGTATATGTGTTGCAGTACGCTCTATCTCTGTCTCTCTCTGTCTCTGTCTGCCTGTCTGTCTGTCTATCTCTCTTTCTTCCATTCTATGTCCGTCTGTTTGTTTGTCTGCCTGCCTGCCAGCCTGTCTGTCTGTCTGTCTGTCTGTCTGTCTCTCTCTCTCTCTCTCTCTCTCTCTCTCTCTCTCTCTCTCTCTCTCTCTCTCTCTCTCTCTCAATACCTGGAATAGATGCGACATGATGGCGCCTGGGAAGTAGGATGGGACCACAGGACGTTGATTTGGATCAGGAGAAGACATTACAAACGTAGACTGCTCATTATGAAAAGGAAAAACATGTGCGCTCGTGCGCGCGCGCGCACACACACACACACACACACACACACACACACACACACACACACACACACACACACACAGGTGAACGGGAAAAATGTTGCAATTAAACCTTCATTTTCTCCACTTCAGAATGGGAACAAAATCAACCAATATTTGACATTCACCACACAGAGTTATCCAAAAACCATTCTCCTAATCTATTAAAATGTTTAGTTGATTCCCACTTGCAAAGTAAGTATACAGACTACCTAAAGATATATACCGATGGGATCAGTTATTGATGATGGAAATACTAGTGCAGCTTTTGTAATATCCTCATTAAAAACAGAAAAACGATACTACATCGGTAAACATTATTCCATTTTTACTGCTAAACTTGTAGCCATACTTATGGCATTATTTGCTGGATTCCTTCTCACTCCGGAATCACCCCAAACGAGTGGGCAGATCATGCGGCTAAAAGGGCAGCAAAAAAATATAGAAGGATCACAGCTTCTCGACATTCGACTAGATCTGCATGAATTTAACCAGCGCATAGAAAAAAGTGTCTCAAAATCAGGTTGCTGAACTGCACAAAAAAAAAAAAAAAAGTCAGTATTACCAGCACTGTGTACAAGTAAAGAATGCAGCGAATCCGAAATCCTTTTTAAACAATTTATCTGTAATGCATTCCAGACATGTTACTAGTTTGATGTATAGGTTCCGATTAAATGCTTTTAGAACAAAGTATTCTAAAAAATATACATTTCATATGTGGCAAACAAATTACTGTAAACCCACTTACTTCTTCACTGCCCAGGAGTAGGCACTTTGTTTCCTAAGATAAAGTTAGCAGATCAGTTGTCAGCCAGTGCACCATTATCCACTGAAAATATTTTAAATAATCACTCATTACTTTGCGTGTTCTCTGAAATTTTTAATTCCGGTCCACTTGGTATCTATCTCTGATGTACTTCAAACTAAAATTGTTGTGTGTTGTACAACATTGATATAAATCCCTAACACAGTCCTCTCTCTCTCTCTCTCTCTCTCTCTCTCTCTCTCTCTCTCTCTCTCTCTCTCTCTCTCTCTCTCTCTCTCTCTCTCTCTCTCTCTCTCTCTCTCGCAGCACACAGAGGCACAGGCACACACAAACGCATACACACTCATACGCACGCTCTCTCTCTCTCTCTCTCTCTCTCTCTCTCTGTCCTCTCTCCTCTCCTCTATCTACCTCTCTCTCTCATACACACACATTCACACACACACACACACACACACACACACACACACACACACACACACACACACACACACACACACACACACAACACACACACTTTTTTTTTCCGTCTAATAACACTTATAGTGATAGACGTACACACACCACACACACACACACACACAGAGAGAGAGAGAGAGAGAGAGAGAGAGGAGAGAGAGAGAGAGAGGGAGAGAGAGAGGAGAGAGAGAGAGAGAGAGAGAGAGAGAGAGAGAGAATACTGCTAGAAAAGCTTTCCGCCAAAGAGAGGCTGAACTTTGGAGAAAACACAAGTGAGGAGGAGATCGGTCTAATCCAAGAGATCGTGAGGATCGGTGTGAGGGGTGGCAGCTTCTGTTTTCTGCTCGAAGCAGGGACATCGAGACAGCAAGACACGGGCGAACTCGCTCCAATAATCGCCAGACAACCCCACTGCCTACGCAATCAACAGTATCTGTCTGTCAGGCAGTCAGGCAGGCAGGCAGGCAGTATGGCAGTCAGCCGGGCAAGGCAGGCAGGCAGGCAGACAGGCAGTCTCTCTCTCTCTCTCTCTCTCTCTCTCTCTCTCTCTCTCTCTCTCTCTCTCTCTCTCTCTCTCTGTCTCTCCAGTTACACATTCCATAAGCACCATTAGACACCACATTGCTTGGATATGGCTGCCGTAACATGGCGGAGGGTTAACATGGACGTTCTAGAAGCAATGGCTTATTGTTGCTCTTAGTGTTGTCGTTGCCGCCTTTATTGTTGTTGATATTGTTTGCTGTTGTTGTTGCTGCTGTTGATGTTGTGTTGTTACTGTTGTTGTTGTTGTTGTTGTTGTATTGTTGTTGTTGCTGTTATTGTGTTCTCTCCGTCTTTTTGTCTCTGTCTGTCTGTCTGTCTGTCCGTCCGTCTCTCTCTCTCTCTCTCTCTCTCTCTCTCTCTCTCTCTCTCTCTCTCTCTCTCTCTCTCTCTCTCTGTCTGTCTCGATAATGCTCAGCATTTCTAAAGATGTGCTTGGTTTTTTTCTCAAATGTTCTTTATGTATGTACACATGTACCTCCGGAAAAATTACCAAACTATACTTACTATGATACTGATAATGGGATAAATGATTTGGAAAACTGCCTTTCTGGTGTTATGCTCAGTATGCCTGATATGCATTTACTTCTAGCCGGAGATCGAAACAGTAGAATTTCTAACATTTGTCAAGAATTTACAACAGAAAGGTGTCCTTTCAGTTTACATAACAGACCGTTTATTAACAGATATTCCCGAAGACAAGACATTCAACAGGTATGGGAAGCTGTTGTTAAACATGTGTACTGCGTTAGATCTGTGCGTTTTAAATGGTGTGTGTGACGGCGACCGTCAAGGTCGTTTTACATGCATTTCAGTGACAAGGAACAGTATTAATGTTTTATAACATCCTATGACATGTTTACTCTTGTTAATCTATCGTGCGACCTCTGTGTGAATGAACGTATAAAGTCCAACCATTTACGTCTAAAGCCCAACTTAAACTTAAAACTTGAAGCAAGAAATGGAAAAGACATAAAGAAAAGCACACACTTTATTGATAAGTATGAATGGCAAAGTCAATTTGCTAATACTCTTCATGATCTAATAAGTATCAACGTGCATTATTAATGATGTCGGAAGCTGTTAGTCTCATTGGTGATGATGTTAATGCCGCTTTAAATATATTTAGTGCTTGTATAAAAAGACAGGCAGAGTGCATGAGGAACGAATAAGAATAAATACTAATCAATGATGATTGGTATGACCGTGAATGTTATAAATCTAAAAAAAAAGACGTGAAACAGTTACTAAGAATATCAAGAAAAACGGTAGACGATAAAGACACAGACGATAATTGTAAAGCTCGAAAGGAGAATAAGAATCTTTTGCAGAGGAAGGGGAAAGAGCACAATTTCACTTTATTATGCAGCTTGATTAATTCAGTAAAAGATCAGAAAGAGTTATGGAAGCATATGCGTAAAACACCAGTTAGAAAAAATAATACGCGTTATAATATTTTTGTCAGCGATTGGTATCAGCATTTCAAAGAACTTCTCGAAAAAGATATCGAAGAAGACGTGCAAGAAGCAGAAGAATTTATCTTTCTTGATATTGATAGTGATGCAGGTATCCTCGACCACCCAATCTCAAGAATAGATGTAATCTCAGCAAAAAAAAAAAAAAAAAAAAAAAAAGAAAAACAAAAGAAAAAAAAAAAAGAAAAAAAAAAAGAAAAAAAAAAAAAAATCTGCGGGCCCTGATGGTATAGTTGGAGAATTACTTTAAAATGCTGAGAATGCCGTAACTGATTTTTTTTTTTTTTTTTTTTTTTTTTTTGGGGGGGTCATATTCTTTAGTGTAATATTCGACGAAGGGATATCTACTGATGACTAGGCAGAGTCGATTATATTACCATTATTTCAGGAAGGTGAAGTCAACGATCCAGGCAACTACAGGGACGTATCACTTTGTGATATAGATAGTAAATAATATAGGTCAATAATTAACTGTAGATTGCAAGAGTGGGGTCGAACATAATAATATCACTGGCGAGTGGCAGGCAGATTTTAAGTAAGTTTATTCAACTATTGGTCAAATGTTTGCACTTTTGGCTATTGCACAGGAACAGTTTTCATGGAATCGCAAATTATACGTAGCCTTCACTGACTTCGAAAAAGGCATTTGGTTCAGTATCTAGAAATTACTTTGGCCAATACTTCAAATATATGGAATAAAACGGTAAGATGCATTGATGTATTAAGAGCATGTACGATTGTGTAAAAGCGAGGGTTAGGTGTGGTGGAGATTTTACAGACTACTTAACGTGCACAAAAGGGGGTGTGAAGCAGGGAGATGCCTGTAGTCCTGTTTTGTTTTCCCTATTTAACAACGAATTGGCACAAGAACTAATAGAGAACGGAAGGCATGGTGTAACCCTGTCTCCAGGTATAGCTGAATTGTTTATTTGTTATTGGCAGATGATATAGTTTTATTGTCGGAATCCCCAGCTGGCCTCCATACCCAGTTGAAAAAAAAAAATGTAATGCAGCATCTAGACTCTAACTTAAGGTAAATATGAGAAAGAATAATATTGTTGTATTTAGAAAAGGAGGTTACCTTGCAGCAAGAGAGAGATAGTCTTTAACGGGGAGCAAATGGATGTTTGTTAACTGTTACAAATATCTTGGTATTTATTTTTTCTGCCGGCTCAGTTCTGTGGCTGCTTGTAACAATCTCGCAATATGGGCAAGCATTGCATTATTGTTATTTATTTTGCAATGGTTATACAAACTTAATGCTACTTCGCTTAAAGTAATTTGAAAAAAAATGTGATACTCAGGTGCAACCCATTGCTCTCTATGATGCCAAATTGTGGGGATTGGATGCGGCCGCTGTTCATATTGAAAAGATTCATTTGTATGCTCTTAAAAAAGTTTGTAGGAATCCATATAAAAACACCTAACGATTTAGTTATGGAGACACCGGACGTTATCATATGCACATAAAGTCACATGTGCATTGTATTAGATACTGGCTAAAGATATTACGGGATGACTGATATCAGGTTACTACACTTCAAAGCTTATAAAATGTTCTTTTGGTTGGATTCACGTGGTAAGACCACACGGGCGTCAAGTGTTCGTAGGATACTGTTTTTTAAATGGCTTTGGATTTGTATGGCTAAAGCAAGGTGTGGAAAACGTGAAACACATTGTGCAAGTATTTCGTCAGAGACTCGTTGATAGCAGATGGCAAAACTGACATGAAAATATTCAGGAAAGTGATAGGTTTTCATGGTACAAAGCCTTTACATCATCTAATAATTGCGAAATGTATCTTTCACCTGATATTGACAGACACCATTACATGACGAGGTTCAGATTTGGCGTTTCAGACATAGCAGTGCATCGTCAACGGTATAATGTTATTTCTGACAGCAGTTTGATATGCCCGCTCTGTCAAAAGGCAAATGATGACGAAGTACACTTTTTGTTCTTCTGCCCTGTTCTCAGTGACCTACCGCAGGAATACATTCCATTGAAATATTATACAAACCCATGTCAGTTTTGTGTCATTCTTCTAATGACGAAAGAACATGAAAATATTGTGGGGACTTTGTGCGTATATTTGTGTAGAGCTTTTAAGAGGCAAGCTGTTATGCTTACCTAAAAATTGTATGAATGCGCTGATGTTGTGTGTATACTGCTTTGTTAGAATGTAGTTAATACCGAGTCAGTAGATTGTACTTCATGCGCTGGTATAACAGATTGTACTTCATGCTGGTATAACAGATTGTACTTCATGCTGGTATAACAGATTGTACTTCACGCTGGTATAACAGATTGTACTTCATGCTGGTATAACAGATGGTACTTCATGCTGGTATAACAGATTGTACTTCATGCATTTCTGTGTCATGTTATTGTTCTGTTACACTCACCACGCTCTCTTCTTGAGAATAACCCCCTTTCGGAAGGGCTGTGGCCTATCCTGAAACAAATTCCATTTCATTTCACTTCTCTCTCTCTCTCTCTCTCTCTCTCTCTCTCTCTCTCTCTCTCTCTCTCTCTCTCTCTCTCTCTCTCTCTCTCTCTCTCTCTCTCTCTCTCTGTGATATCGAAGTAAAAGTAAGTAAGTTTTACAAATATTTAGGAATCCTGTTCACAACAAAGCTGTCTGAAATTTTACTGTGTCAGAAAACTGTACAAAAAAAAGCAGTGCGATGGGGCGCGGCGTTCTTGTGATGTAAGTAAACCACGTTCGCCAGTGAAAGGTGGCACAACAGGAACAAAATCTTGATGCCAGTTTTGCATCACGAACCGCGCTAACTTCCCCTGTAATGTCCAGCACATGCTCTCCACTCTGCTTGACCTGCGCTGTGTCATCGCTGTCACCTCCACCCCCACCCCCTCCCTGTCACTCGCCTCAGCTAACAGTTCACCCACTTCGAGTTCAGAGTGTGCACTTTTCTGACCTCCACTTTCAATGAAGTCCTTGTGACTTCGTCAAAGTCTTCCTCGATGTCCGAACCTTTCTTTGGAAGTAACGTTTTACACTTTTAATACCGTGAAACGTTGCATTTTTGATGCCGAGAAACGCTGCATTTCTAATGCCGAGAAAGGCTGCATTTCTAATGCCGAGAAAGGCTGCATTTCTAATGCCGAGAAAGGCTGCATTTCTAATGCCGAGAAACGCTGCATTTCTAATGCCGAGAAAACGCTGCATTTCTAATGCCGAGAAACGCTGCTCACGACGACTTCTCTCTGAGCTTTGCTGCTGTGCAGTGCTAGGTTGAGACGCCATTGCTGACACGCACTGATGACATTTGACAGTGACTTGCAAAATCACCCCGTGTCTTGCTGGCCCGGGGAAAACTTCTGCAATCATAGGCTGTTTTGGAAAGGGAAAGGTCCATGAATATTATAATTGGCATATCAGGTCATCTGCGAAGAACGTGACTCTTCAAAACATCAGAGCGTACAAATACTTCTTCCCAAGGGAGTTTGACTCTAGCGGTACTATCAAGATATAGTGTTACAGACACGTCACAATCTATGCAGAAGTGTTATAGATACGTAGTTATTGACAATCGTGGTTACAGCACGTAGCGTAATGAAGGTTGTGCTAACGCCGCAAACCGCTACAGATATGTAGCACTTCCGAAACGTACCGCCAATGACACATCGGTCTAATAACACGCACATGTGTACTGCCAACAGCAGGTCGGTCTACCAACACGCACCTGTGTACGGCCATTGACACGTCGGTCTACCAACACCCACCTGTGTTTATGAAGAAAATGTCGCAGAAGGCGAAAAACGAGCGTAAAAAGTGACATAACAGAATCCGTTTGTGCTGTTGACTGACAGAGAGCACAGAGCCACAGTAAATATTAGAACCCTGACAGAGCATAGAGCCACAGTAAATGATAGAACCCTGACAGAGCATAGAGCCACAGTAAATGATAGAACCCTGACAGAGCATAGAGCCACAGTAAACGATAGAACCCTGACAGAGCATAGAGCCACAGTGAATGGTAGAACCCTGACAGAGCACAGAGCCACAGTAAATATTAGAACCCTGACAGAGCATAGAGCCACAGTAAATGATAGAACCCTGACAGAGCATAGAGCCACAGTAAAGGATAGAACCCTGACAGAGCATAGAGCCACAGTAAATGATAGAACCCTGACAGAGCATAGAGCCACAGTAAACGATAGAACCCTGACAGAGCATAGAGCCACAGTGAATGATAGAACCCTGACAGAGCATAGAGCCACTGTAAATGATAGAACCCTGACAGAGCATAGAGCCACAGTAAATGATATAACTCTGACAGAGCATAGAGCCACAGTGAATGATAGAACCCTGACAGAGCACAGAACCACAGTGAATGATAGAACCCTGACAGAGCACAGAGCCACAGTACATGATTGAACCCTGACATAGCATAGAGCCACAGTAAATGGTAGAACCCTGACAGAGCACAGAGCCACAGTGAATGGTAGAACCCTGAGAGAGCACAAAGCCACAGTAAACGATAGAACCCTGACAGAGCACAGAGCCACAGTAAATATTAGAACCCTGACAGAGCATAGAGCCACAGTAAATGATAGAACCCTGACAGAGCATAGAGCCACGCTAAATGATAGAACCCTGACAGAGCATAGAGCCACGCTAAATGATAGAACCCTGACAGAGCACAGAGCCACAGTAAATATTAGAACCGTGACAGAGCATAGAGCCACAGTAAATATTAGAACCCTGACAGAGCATAGAGCCACAGTAAATGATAGAACCCTGACAGAGCATAGAGCCACAGTAAATGATAGAACCCTGACAGAGCACAGAGCCACAGTAAATATTAGAACCCTGACATAGTAGAGAGCCACAGTAAATATTAGAACCCTGACAGAGCACAGAGCCCCAGTGAATGGTAGAACCCTGACAGAGTACAGAACCAGAGTAAATGATATAGAACCCTGACAGAGCACAGAGCCACAGTAAATGATAGAACCCTGACATAGCACAGAGCCACAGTAAATATTAGAACCCTGACAGAGAGCACAGAACCAGAGTAAATTTTATAACCCCCACACGTGTGGCTGCATAAAGCTTACGATGTGCATGGAATTTTATCAACAAAACAAGTTTTACAAACAGATAATGGCAAGTCTAAGCTAAAGAGATGCGCGTACAGACAGTCTGCGTGCGTGCGGTGAAGTCCAACACATCATGTCCAACAGGAGCCGAGATGCTGACGATGAACATTGTGAAGGCTACTAAGGTTCTTTTCTTCCGACATGTACAATGTCGTAATTTGATTCTGCTAGTGCTAATGCCATGAAACCTCTTACGAGTGTCTACAAAAGAGTGCTTAGAGCAGTCCTATTAAAATCATCTAGTCTTAGTGAAGGGGATTATACTTAAGCGGGGGCTCTTCCATTAAAAGAAAATGTACGCTGTCAACAAATGTCTACTAATGCAAAAAAATTGCATCGGGTTTAGCACCCCAAACTCTCCAGTCTAGATTTAGCATAAACCCTAGGGATTCAACCAAATTCCAGGTTCCCACACCTAGAATAGATCTATTTAAATCAAACTTAACTTACTCAGTAGCGTGGCTTGGAATTCTTTTATTAATGATTGAAATTATATCATGATGAATGACTGTTGTGGTCGCTGGTTTTATTGGGTGCATTGTCACTAATTGATTGATGTCTTAATACTTTGATTTCTTCGAGCACTATAACTGCAAGGTGATAAATGTGTGTCCGGATTACTGTTGATCATATTGATGTATTGCTCTTTATTCAAATTTATAGTAATGTTTAGCATGCGATATTTTGGATAGAAAAATGGAATTATTCTCTCTCTCTTCGTTAATTACGGCTGCGTTTCGATGGATTGTCGCTTAATTAATAATTATAGTCTTGGGTAGTGTGTAGGTTATGTTTTTATTTATTTTTTAACAAAAGGAATGCAAAGCATCTCTCCTCTCTCTCTCTCCTCTCGCTCTCTCTCCCTCTCTCTCTCTCTCCTCTCTCCTCTCTCTCTCTCTCTCTCTCTCTCTCTCTCTTCCCTTCGATAAGAGGATCGCTTATTCCATATGTGTGGGCTGATTCTTTTTTCTTTTGTAATCAATTTCTTTATTTCTGTTTGTTGTTTCAATCGTTCTTTTTTCCTTTAAAGTCTATCTACGCATTAACTGTTAATGGACGAACTTTTTAATGTTGTGAGAGATTGTGTTTGTTAAAAGTTTGTAAGTCTTAGTCAATAGTCATGCGAAGTCCCTTAACGAGGGCCCAGGGCCGGATGAAAAAAAACATGTGT
>JADBJO010005786.1:143777-151720 GCA_016801955.1 Conus betulinus | reverse complement strand
AAAAAGGGAACCGAGAGAATAAGAGAAGGAAAGAAGAAGAGGATAAGAAGAAAGAAGAAGAAAAAAGACAAGAAAGAGAAGAGAAAAGAAAGAAGAGAAGAAGAAGAAGAGAGAAGAAGAAGAGACGAAAGGACGAGGAGGTGGACGAGGAGGAAGAGAAGGAGGAAAAGGAAAAGAAAAAGAGGAGGAGGAGAAGAGAAGGAGGAAGAGGAGGAGGAGAGAGAAAGGAAGTGGAGGAGAAGAAGGAGACGGAGAAGGAAGAGGAATAAGAGGAGAAGGAGGAGGAGGAGGGAGGGGGGGGGGGGGAGGGAGAACAGGAAAAAAGGAGGAGAGGAAAAAAAAAATCTATGGCTCAGAGATCTCGCAGAACAGATTTACAGACCATAGGTGCATGCTGAGCCTGTTCCATCTTCAGCCAAACTGATATTTCATCCTCTGCTCTGTCTATCAACTGATTACCCCATGTCGGTTATGAATGACGGCCTCTTCTTCTTCTTCCCCCCCCCCCCCCTCCCCCGCCGATACTTCTCTATGTTTTGTGTCATGATTTTTTTTTTATATCCTGCCCTAATTTTCTCTTCTTATGATACAGTTCAGCTCTGAGCGGCTGTCGATGTCCGCGCATGCTTATTCTATTACTGCTCGACGTATCAAGCAAGATAATGTCATACGTATGGGAGGTACAGGTCACAGGTCGTCTGTGGTGGACAATGGCCATCTGAATCCGCCCCAGGCAGTGCACTAGTGATTGAATTAATTTACTGATGTTGCTTATAGCCCAGCCGACCGCAAAGGGCCGTATCATGGCTGTCACCGCGGTCAAGTCAACTCACAAGTCATTAAACAAACAAACAAACAAAAAAAAGCAATGATGGATCTCGCCCAGGAAACGAATAGACAGACGTAACGAATGGTTCTGATTACGAGAGAGAGAGAGAGAGGGAGAGAGAGAGAGAGAGAGAGAGGGGGGGGGGGGGGGGAGGGGGGGGGGGGGGGAGGAGAGCGAGAGAGAGAGAGAAGGACAAGTAACATGAGGTCATCATGACATTGTAGCAATTGTTTACATTCTGGTCCCGCACGGTCGTCGTGTCTGACTTTTGGGTTGTTCCGGTCGTAAGAAGGGGGGTTGTGTTTCCCATTTGACCTTTCACCCTTAAGATACCATGGATTCGACCTATAGCCCTTAAAGACAACATGGAGTTGATCTTTAGCCCCTAAAAACGCCATGGATTTTGACTCTGTCGTAGAGAAATGGAGCATTTCATGTGCGGAAAGAATTTGAATCAAACACTAGGTTAACGCAACGAATTCGTATCATAATCTCCACACCTTTTATTATCATGATCTCCAGACGTTCTCTCGTCATTTTGTTTTTTTCTCAACAATTTACATTGTGATCTTCCAGATATGTTTTTGTCAGGAATTTCCAGAATTTTTGGCTGTCTAGATATTCAGGCGTTCTATTGTCACAATCTTCCAACATTTTGTTTCTATGAGCTTCCGAGGTTCTATTTGACTTGATCTTCCAGCGTTCTATTGTTTTAAAGTCTTCCGGCATTCTAATCACCATCCTCGACCAAGCTTTTACCACGATCCCCTATCATTTTATTTTTTGTCATGATCTATCATGATCCGATGATCCGGCGATCGTCATGATTTTCCAATATGGTTCTGCATATAATCTGCAGTATTCTATTGTAAAAGAAGGAAGAACAGTAGTACAGTAGTAAGGATCAAGGGAGAGGGGGAAAAAAAAAAAAGGGGGGGGGGGAGAGAAAGAATGGGACAGACGGGAGGGAGTAAGGGAGTGGTGAAAAAACTCCCCTGGTTAAATTGGCAACCGGTTGAACCGCGAGAGGTGGAGAAACGTGGATAGAGTGATGTGCGCGGGGAGAAGAACAGCGAACAACAGACACTGAAGGAGACGGGCGGGTGGGGGGGGGGGGGGGGGGTGGGTGGGGGGGGGGGGGAGTGTGGGAGTGGAGAGGGAGGTGTGACCATGGAAGGTGATTGCATCAGAAATCATACATTGTCGTTTTTGATTTCCAGATGGCTGCCTCTTCATCCACACTGACTGCTCCCAGTTTCCTACGCTTCCGTTTCCCCTACACCCCTATGCCCACTTCTCTCTCTCTCTCTCTCTCTCTCTCTCTCTCTCTCTCTCTCTCTCTCTGTCCATGAATTGTGGTCTGCTAATCTCTTCAAGAGTTTTTGGCTATAAATTATGCCAGAAAAAAAATACAAGGAATCCCCCCCCACCCCTCTCTCGATTTTCCATTCCCAGAGATCGATTTTCACTATACATTTCACCATTTTTGTTATTGTGCCCACCCCCCCCCAGAAATCTATTCCCACCCCCCCATCTCTTCTACCCACCACC
Source organism: Conus betulinus (assembly GCA_016801955.1). Classification (NCBI taxonomy): domain Eukaryota; kingdom Metazoa; phylum Mollusca; class Gastropoda; order Neogastropoda; family Conidae; genus Conus; species Conus betulinus. The sequence goes on along the minus strand of JADBJO010005786.1, from coordinate 149,340 downwards.
ACCCCTACCACCCCCCCCCCCACCCCCCCCCCCCCCCCCCACCCCCCCCCCCCCCCCCCCACCCCCCTCCCCCTCCCCACCCCCTCGTTTGGTCTCTTCAAGCACCGACCAGTGAAAACCCGCTCACCATAGCACCGTGCTACTAAATCACCTTTTTCATTAGTGATCAAGACTTTTCAGGTCTTATAAATTGATATAGAAGTGTCTGCTGCTTCATACGTGGCTCCTGTCAGCTCAAACGGAAAGTTTTTACAGCGTGGCTTAATTTTTTTAGGGGGAGACAACAGTGTTAGTTTCTTTTTGAACTTTCAACAGTTTTTGAGATTTTCGCAGTTTTTGAGCAATAACTATGCAACAATATTAAAATGTATTAATTTTTTACCAGGTAAATGTGTGCGTTTAGATTTATATAAATGAACTGTGTTAAACTGTTTCATTAATAACAAAAAATGTGTTTTTAGTTGTGATTATTTACTTTGAAAAAAAAACTTTCGATCAACAATGATAAAAAGATCAAGGGAAAAGGACTGCATAGGGTTCTTTTGAACAAGTGCTGTGTTGTGCTGTGGAGCCAGTTCGTGTGGTGTAACACCTATGTCGACTCTAGCTGTTGAGACCGTAATCTAACTACCCCCCCACTCTCCCCATCCTCTAACCACCTAAGTGGCCTCCACTGCCGTCACCGTATTAGCCGATTCACTTGCCCAAGAAACAGGCTGCACACCACAAAAGTAATGCGCCTAGGCCTTGCTTAAGAAGTCGGGTATTTTTGTAGACAGGCAGAATCAGATTGGTTTGAGAATCTTTATCGTGTCTGAAATTTTGATTCTCCCCCTTGTCTTTTATAAGCCCCCACCAAGGTAATTGCTAGGTGGTTTAAAGCAGGCGAGATCTTGTGAATGGAACTATTTTGGGGAGACCACCTGGCGCAAAGATATAGGGTCATGCAAGAGCGCAAAGGCCTGAAATGTGACGTCACGTAAGGAGTAGCTCTTGCATTTCTGGATTGTGAATTGTTTCATGGGCAGAAATGCCTGGATGTAAGTGAATGGACCGGTGAGGACTGTTCGCTTGATCGGTCATCAGTATCAGTTCAGTTCAGTTCAGTTTCAATTCAGTTCAGTTCAGAGGTTTGTTTTTATGTCTTTTCATCGCCAGATGATATTAGACACTTGTTAAAAAAAAAAAACAAAAACAAAACAAAAAAAAAAACCTTTTACACTCACTCAACTTATCTAGTCCTTTCAAACCCACATCTGATATATGCATATTTACATAAGTGAAATACCCTAATGGTACACAATAGTTGCGTTCGTTATAAAAAGTTTTGCAACCTGTGACTGCGAAATAACCTTGGCAATTTCAGCAACACATGAACCCATATAAGACAGTATTGACATGATCAAAGTTATTCATCTCAATACCTTCCTCCTGATAGAGCGAGGTCAACACTGAGCATTCAAACAAAAGATGACGTACGGAAATGTTTTCTCCGCAGACACAAGTAATACCATGAGAATATTTAGTGTTCCAGGTATTCAGCCTTAATTTATGAGTTAATCTAACAATGTGCCTAGGGCACGATGGTAAAGTAGACACTTCTTTATTAAAATTCTGCTTATGTGTGTACTTTTCCATGGTTTGGATTAATTCACAAGAGGACAAATCTAAAGGATTTTTGGTTAAATTTTCAGCATTTCTATTTGCTCCTTCTTTTGCAAGACTGTCTGCTATTTCCACTTCATACCACAGTGAGATGGGACCCAACAAAAATCAATTCTTATACCTAGAGTTATGAAACAATGCAATGCATGCTTTATTTCAAAAAGCAAATCTTTTTCTAGCTTTGCAGTCCCTATGCTCTAGTGATTTATAAAACAGATTTGGAATCAACACACAGTAGGATTTTATATAAAGCAATTGGTGTATCATATATGTACATCAAAGCCCCTCGGTTATCAGTTTCAATATCGATACATGACTCAAATTTACGCTGCGCCTCCCAAACGCTTCCATGGATTTAGACAGTGGTTTGGCGCATAACCCTAACTGCGTCGTGGGGCCAACAGTGCCAGCCTTCCTTTGCCTCAAGGGCTGTCTGTAAGTGAGTGCCTGTGAGCAGAGTGTGGGCTGGGAGCTAGCTGCAGAGACTGGCTGATCAGCACGCCGTGGACCTCTAATGTGCCTTTCGCTCCACGCTTCTTCTTCGTCCCCACTTCCCCTGTCCCCATCCTATGAGGTGTGTGCCCCAACTCACTTCTCCTCGCCTCTACAGCTGCAGTGTTCGGTCGTCGTCTGCCGTCAGGGCCACCACCTACTGTACGTGAAGCTTTGTCCCCACGCTGTGGTCTTCCACAATAGATCGCAATGCAGATGGGGTAGTTAATGTCAAGAGTGACGTGCCTGTACTCAAAGGCACGACTGGTTGTATTAAAAAAAAAACAAAAAAAAAAAACAAATGCAGGCGTTTTCAACAACAAACTCTTAAAAAAAAAGAGACGATGCTTCAGCACTTAGCTACGTTGATGATTCTGTTCCAGACTACAGTTTTACTATGATATGGAAACACAGAACTGTAGACACAAAAAAAAGGGTGAAAAAAAAAAGTCTCTCATCTTAGTCATCAGTTCGTATATCCTTCAGCTTTTAATCCTGCGCAGTGTGGTCTCAAACTTAGCGGGATGTGGTGTAGCGTATATGGACTAGTCCGCGTGCAGTGACACCTCTTTGATGATGAACCCTACTCAGCTGAAATAAACTGTAAGAAGGTGGTTTACAGCGCCACTGAACTGTGCAGAGCCCTGTGCGTACAATTCAGCTGGAAAGATTTATTCAAACGCATGGGAGCCGTCGTAGTACAATTTAATTTTAAAAAAAGAAGATTTATCCAAATACGTGAATGTCATGTTGAGGAATGCCTTAGCACCACGCTATACTGCCAGCGAACTGCGTAAAGCCCTGGCAGTACAAAGTAGCTGAAAAAAAAAAAGATTTACCTAAATACACGAGTGTGACGTTTGATGTTGAGAAGTGCTCTACCATCACGCTGTACTTGACACAGAGAGCCACTCGGAAAACGAAACATGTCCTGGCTCCTCATGCTGGATCCAGGGAACCACTGTCAGGCATGGGGTCAGACACAGGAGCCGGAGACACCGCGCCCCGTTCATGGCACACTTCTGACCACTCTCGTGGATGTCAACTACGTGCAGAATGAGCGCAGGGGATCTGAGTCACCTAAGGGACCGTGTGACCCCCAGCCCATCACCACGACCAGCCTGCTGTATCCCTGGTTCCAGGCAACGCATCGCCACTTGAGGGTAAAGACACCGGTGACGTCATCCTGCCCGAGGAAAGACCAACATGATGATGCAGGAACACAGGATGACGGCCTCTGTTCACGGTGCTGAACGTTTTGCCGTGACAATGATAGAGACCACACCACTATAGAAGTGAACACTGACACTGACAGTGCCATGACAATGAGAGAGAGACCACACCACTATAGAAGTGAACACTGACACTGACAGTGTCCATGACAATGATAGAGACCACACCACTATAGAAGTGAACACTGACACTGAGAGTGTCCATAACAATGATAGAGACCACACCACTATAGAAGTGAACACTGACAGTGTCCATGACAATGATAGAGACCACACCACTATAGAAGTGAACACTGACACTCACAGTGTCCATGACAATGATAGAGACCACACCAGTACAGAAGTGAACACTGACACTGACAGTGCCATGACAATGATAGAGACCACACCACTATAGAAGTGAACACTGACAGTGCCATGACAATTATAGAGACCACACCAGTACAGAAGTGAACACTGACACTGACAGTGCCATGACAATGATAGAGACCACACCACTATAGAAGTGAACACTGACTGTGCCATGACAATGATAGAGACCACACCACTATAGAAGTGAACATTGACACTGACAGGCCCATGACAATCATAGAGAGCACACCACTATAGAAGTGAACACTGACAGTGCCATGACAATGATAGAGACCACACCACTATAGAAGTGAACACTGACACTGACAGTGTCCATTACAATGATAGAGACCACACCAGTATAGAAGTGAACACTGACAGTGTCCATGACAATGATAGAGACCACACCACTATAGAAGTGAACACTGACAGTGCCATGACAATGACAGAGACTACACAACTATAGAAGTGAACACTGACAGTGTCTGTGCCATGACAATGATAGAGACCACACCACTATAGAAGTGAAACACTGACACTGACAGTGCAGTGACAATAAAAGAGACCACACCACTATAGAAGTGAACACTGACAGTGCCATGACAATGATAGAGACCACACCACTATAGAAGTGAACACTGACAGTGCCATGACAATGATAGGGACCACACCACTATAGAAGTGAACACTGACAGTGCCATGGCAATGACAGAGACCACACCACTATAGAAGTGAACACTGACAGTGCCATGACAAAGAGAGAGAGACCACACCACTATAGAAGTGAACACTGACACTGACGGTGCCATGACAAAGATAGAGACCCACACCACTATAGACGTGAACACTGACAGTGTCCATGACAATCGTAGAGACCACACCACTATAGAAGTGAACACTGACACTGACAGTTGCATGACAATGATAGAGACCACACCACTATAGAAGTGAACACTGACAGTGTCCATGACAATGATAGAGAGCACACCACTATAGAAGTGAACACTGACACTGACAATGCCATGACAATGATGGAGACCACACCTTTACAGAAGTGAACACTGATACTGACAGTGTCCATGACAATGATAGAGACCACACCGCTATAGAAGTAAACACTGACACTGACAGTTGCATGACAATGATGGCGACCACATCACTATAGAAGTGAATACTGACAGTGTCCGTTACAATGATAGAGACCACATCACTATAGAAGTGAACACTGACAGTGTCTGTGCCATGACAATGATAGAGACCACATCACTATAGAAGTGTACACTGACAGGCCCATGACAATGATAGAGACCACATCACTATAGAAGTGAACACTGACAGTGTCCATGACAATGATAGAGACCACATCACTATAGATGTGAACACTGACAGTGTCCATGACAATGATAGAGACCACATCACTATAGAAGTGAACACTGACAGGCCCATGACAATGATAGAGACCACACCACTATAGAAGTGAACACTGACAGGCCCATGACAATGATAGAGACCACACCACTATAGAAGTGAACACTGACAGTGCCATGACAAAGAGAGAGAGACCACACCACTATAGAAGTGAACACTGACAGTGCCATGACAAAGAGAGAGAGAGACCACACCACTATAGAAGTGAACACTGACAGTGCCATGACAAAGAGAGAGAGAGACCACACCACTATAGAAGTGAACACTGACAGTGTCCATGACAATGATAGAGACCACACCACTATAGAAGTGAACACTGACACTGACAGTGTCCATGACAATGATAGGGACCACATCACACACGTAAACACTGACAGTGTCCATGACAATGACAG
>JADBJO010005786.1:121277-138777 GCA_016801955.1 Conus betulinus | reverse complement strand
GGGGGGGGGGGGGGGGGGGGGGGGGGGGGGATGGGGGGGGGGGTGTGTGTGTCGTGCGCACGCTGTTACGTGTTGCCTATGTGGACATGTGCACGTCTGTGTGGTTTGTTAGTCAAAGGGGACGAAGAAAGGACAAGAGACAAGGGCAGACAACACCGGAGCCTACATCGGGGAGAACAACCGATATACATGCCACAGCAGAACCCAAACAGGAACAGATCAAACAATTCAAAGATGGAGAGAAAGGGATAGCGAGAAAGTCCAGACAAATAGACAGACATTCAGGCACACACAGAAAGGCAGGCAGGCAGACAGACAGACAGACAGACAGACAGACAGACAGACGCAGGGACAAATGGAAAAAGACAAACCAACAGAGAGAGAGAGAGAGAGAGAGAGAGAGAGAGAGAGAGAGAGAGAGAGAGAGAGAGAGACAAGACAAGACAAGACAAGACACAAGACAAAATTATTTATATACGAGGATAATAGATGAGCACTGACACACTTTTTTTTTTTTACACCCAGTCCTCGCCCTGAGTAGGGACTACAACATGCAGTGAAATGAAATAATGTAAGAAGCAAACAAGCAAGCAAACAAAGCGGTCATGCAATTACAGTGGAACATCAAATGAAAATAGAAGAGAAATGAAAAAAAAAAAAAACAAACAAAAAAAAAACAAACAAACCCGAAAAAAAACACAAAATAAAAATAATGACAATGAAGGGGAAGAAGAGAGTGGGGGGGGGGGGGGGGGGGGGGGGGGGGGGCTGGGGGATGAGAGAGAGAGAGGAGAGAGAGAGAGAGAGAGAGAGAGAGAGAGAGCAAGGTACAACATGTAATCATTTTTCATAAGGCATGAAAATAGTAGAAGGTGTTGGGCAAAGTGACATGGAATTGGACGAGAGAGAGAGAGAGAGAGAGGAGAGGAGAGAGGAGAGAGCGAGACCAGGAAGGGAGAGAGAGGCAGAGAGATGAGAGAAGGAAGAGAGAGAGAGAGAGAGAGAGAGAGGAGAGAGAGAGAGAGAGAGAGGAGAGGAGAGAGAGAGAGGGAGAGAGAGAGAGAGAGAGAGAGGAGAGAAAGATTTTTAGAGAGGGGACGGAGAAGTTTTTTTTTTTTCAGGGAGGAGGCCATCCCTACCCTCTGAGAGAATTTTGTGAGAGAGATGGTGGAGAGAGAGAGAGCCGAGAGAGAGATGTAAACCACGGAGACGAGAGGGAGACGAGAGAAGACAACAGAGATAGAGGCTTTTTTTTTCCCTATCAATACCTCTGAGAAAATTGTTGTCGAGACAAGAACAAATCGGATTGAAAAGAAAAATCTTTTCATTCTCGTTCTCCAGTGGCAGAAGAATATTCATTCCTTTCCACAGACAAACCGCCGAAGCACAAGATAGAGAGAGGAGTGTAAACAAACAGGCGACGGTCGAAAACTGGAGAAAAAACAACAATTTTTTTTCTGTTTCTGGAATGAAAACCGCGATGATAATCGCTCCATCTTCATGCACACAGCGCAAGAACTGGCCAGCGCATTCACAATAGGCGACACGGTTCCAGCCTCGTGCCGGGAGGCAAAGAGCAGACGCCAGTCTTCGGCAGATGGTGGTAAACAGTTACTGCTCCGCTGTCTATGCCCGGAAACAGGAAGCCACAGAGCTGGAAGATTTATATGATGATCGGTGAGCGTGACATGTAATGACCATTCATAGCGCGGGTCAGGTTTGTCACGTGCACACCACGTGCTGAACTGACAAGAACCCCTGACTCGGCTAGTGCGCTGTGTCATTTGCTCAGAAATAAAGCGAAAGTTTACAAATGGCTATTAAAAAGTGTTCATGTACTATTTAATTAAAAAAAAGAAACACCCTACCACTTCCTACTTCTGTATAACTTCAAACCTGGCAAAATGAATGGGATCAGCAATTAATTTGGGGGAAAGAAGAAGAAAAAGCTTTAAATGAAGAGAGCATGTGCATTTGAAATAAAGGAGGGAATGTGAGTGGGGTGGAGGATCGGATGGGGATCGGGCTATCGTGAGGGAGAGAGAGAGAGAGAGAGAGAGAGAGAGAGAGAGAGAGAGGAGAGAGAGAGAGAGAGAGAGAGAGAGAGAGAGAGAGGAGGGAGTGGAAGAAGAGATAAGGGTAGAAGTAAAAAAAAAAGCAGAGAAGGAGGAGGAGAAAGAGGAGGAGAAGGAGAAGGAGAAGGAGAAGGAGAGAGGAGAGAGAGAGAGAGAGAGAGAGAGAGAGAGAGAGAGAGAGAGAGAGAGAGAGAGAGAGAGAGAGAGAGAGTTAGAGAGAGAGAGCAACAGACAGAGAGACAGGCAGACATACACAGACACAGGGACAGACACAGACAACAGACATTTGAAGAAAGAAAGGGAGGAATAAAGGAAAACGAAAAAGAAGAGGGATGGGAAGTGGTCATGCTGGTCAGATACAAAGTCCGGTACCTTGGGCAAAGTCAGCGGTCCGTCGGAGTGAGTCCGCCGTTCCCCCACAGCTTTTCTTGGAGTTCCACTGCACCGGGCCAGAACTCACGCCGCAGGCTATCGAACGTGGGACAGGACTGAAGTACGTGGGCTGGGTTTTGTGGGCCAGTGCCACATGGGCGCTCATCTGTGTGCGATATGTTCAGGCGATAGAGGTGGGACAGCAACTGACAATGTCCAGTTCTTAGTCTGAAGATGGCGACTTGTTGGGCACGCTCAAGATGGTGAATGTCATCCTTCTCTACCTCCACCTGTAGTCTTTCTCTCCATGCTGTCCTGAAATGGCTGCGGAAGATGGTCTTCGCTTCTCTGTAGGATACAGCATGGGCTATTTGGTCTCGTTGGCTGCCCGCCTTGGAGAGTCTGTCCGCCTCTTCATTTCCTGCAATACCACAGTGGGAGGGAATCCACTGCAGGACTGGTGTGTTGTTTTCCTGCTCAAGGTGTGCAGTTCCTGTGTGATTTCCTGTAGGATCTGCTCTCTTTCTCTCCTCTGGAGGCTTTGAAGGACGGCACGACAATCTGTAAGGAACACTGTGTGGGGTTGGCAAGACGTCCCTTTCATTTAGTATCTGTACAGCAGTGAGAAGGGCACACATGCTTCTGCTCTGTAGTTAGTTGAGAAGCTACCGGTGGCTACAGACTTGCTGATGGAACTGCCATCTGGGAACTTGAAAAGAGAGTTATGCAGACAGAACTGTATGATGAAATGAGGGGAGCGGTAAAGGCAGTGGGGAAAGGGATTCTCCCCTTCTCTGGAACGATTTCAACCAGAACAACACGACCAGATCACAGAAAGCACTCGTGAACAACTGACTTGGAGAAGAAGCAGCCAGCTAACAATTCATAAACTATTGAAGACCTCTGGTACAATCATGTATGTGCCAGATCTCTCTCTCTCTCTCTCTCTCTCTCTCTCTCTCTCTCTCTGTCTCTGTCTCTCCCCCCCCTCTCTCTCTCTAGATGTTCTGTCTATCCTTCCGTCCCCCTACCTCCCCCTTCTACCTCCCTCCCCCTGTCTTTCTTTTCCTTTCTTTCTCACTCCCTCCCACTCTCCACTCTCTCTCTCTCTCTCTCTCTCTCTCTCTCTCTCTCTCTGTCAAGAGAGCCAAACCTCTGATCACGGGGTTTTAAGTGCTTTAAATGACCACGATTTAGAGTGTGGTAGAGCAGAGGATAATTGGTCAATTAGCATTAGGGTCCTCAGCTACCGCAGATTTCGGTCGCTGCCGTGAGGGAGATCGAAGTTGACGGAGTAATCGCTGGCAGCTGACAGTAATCATCGAAGGCAGGGAGAATAAAACCTGTAATAAAGTCAAGGAGAGGAGGGTGGGGCGTGGGGGTGGGGGTGGGGGGAGGGGGAGCAAATTGTCCACTCAGATTTCGGGGCATCATGTATGGTGCTGAGGGATCAGAAAGCTGAAGCCTGAATTGGAAATCTTCAGCGTGGCAGGGAAGAGTAAACAGTAAAGAACAAACAAGGAGGGTAATTCTAACTCCCGTGATGAAATGATTGCAGGCCCATAACTCCAAACGAATGCTGTTTTCGACACTAAATCGCCTAGCAGAAATAACACAGAGCACACAAAACAAACAAAGAACCCTGCCCCCCCCCCCCCACACCCCTCCCCCAACAAACAAGGGGCCCGCGCCCCCCCCCCCCCCCCCCCCCCAAAGGATGACCCAAGCTTGCCTATATACTCCGTACGTGACACATCTACACAGCAAACAACAACTGGAGAAATGAACAAAGACAAATGAATTTATTTACCAGCCGCTGTGGCGAAGTGGTTGGCGTCGCGGACTCCCGGCTGGGAGGTCGTGGGTTCGAAAACTCATCAGAGTCATGTGGGTTTTTTCTGCCCCGACCGGCTCCTACCCAGAGTTGAGTTTGCTGCGGACTCAGTTGGGGAAGACTGGGACCACACAGTCGAGTTTCATCCACTTAATGGATGCGTTTCTGCTCAAATTTCCTGACCAACACTGCAGGTGCCTGTATCTCTCTGGCCTGGTTGACGCCGGGATACATTATGAAAGGAAGCGTAGAGTACAGCCCTGTCATGTAGTCTCAGACCGAAATGGAAATCCGTAGCATCATCTCAATCATCCTCATTCTCATCAATTAGCATAAAAAAAAGTCTCAAATTCTGTGGCCCTTCATGTCCTACCCTCATAGTGACCTCAGTTTCGATGTCCTCTCCACGTCTGTGGCTTGGTTTGGTTCCGTCGGGGTCACCGGTATCGGCGAGTCCATGGGGGCTGTCGTTGGACGGACGTGGTGGCGCCCTCCGGAAGGAGAGCTCACTCGCGCCGGCTCCACGACTAAGCAATTATTGTCGTCAGTAGGGGGCTTAGTAGGTGGTGTCCTGCGTATGTTAGATCAGAACAGGCGCCACTGAACACCACCGAAGTGACTCGGCAGCAGTGCGGTGTCTCCTCAGGTGAGTTGCCTCTTGACATTGACTGCTCCCTGTGGATTGCCGGTGCCGGGGCTGCGGCGGGGCGGGCCGGGCTGTGGCTGTGGACGGGGTGTCGGAATGAGCGGTGTGGGTGCACTGCCTCTGAGGTGGCGCAGAGGTTGGGACAACAAAGAAACAACAACAACAAGAACAACAACAACAACAAAACCAAAACAAAACAGAAAAAAAAAACCTTTTATTTCAGACTGGCACACCTTTTTTTTTGGTCTTGACTATAGTCAAACAAACAACCCACGGACAAACAGCAACAAAAACAGATACCTCAGTTTGACTGGTGTGAAAGAAAATCGCAAAGGAGGCAAGGAACAGGAAACCGTAAATAACAAACAAGCGGGGTAACTCTTGCTCCCATGATGATGAGATAATTGCAGGCCTATAACTCTAAAAAAAAAAAAAATGCTGCTTTTGACACCAAACGGCCTGGCAGAAATGACACAGAACACACAGAGCAAACAAGGAGACACACGAAACAGCCGAAACATGTTAGTGAAAACGAAGAAGAAACCAAGCCCAGAACAATTCACTTGAAGGATAAGAGTCTTTTGCTGGTTCAGCCTCTACTGCTGGAAGACACTGTGCTGAAACCATGTTTAGGCTGGTCGAAATGCATGTGGGCGAAGTGGAGTGGTCGTAGCTTTCTCGAGGACAACTACGGTGTGAAAGTGACTTAAGAAGAGGCCAGAGTGTTCCAATGTCCATTTGCCAAGAAGTGATTATTGCTAGGCTGTTACGTGAAGCGTGTGTGTGTGTGCAAATGCTGGGGTGTGGAAGAACGTTCTTGAAAAGATTGATCTCGAGCATGACTGTGTAGAGACTCCAAAGTGAAAATGGACTTGAGCCTGATGGAGTTTCTTTGTTTAAATCACAATGAAAACTAGACGTTGGGAAAGAACGAAGGGAGAACAACAACACGACACGAAGGAGTGAGAAGGGTGCGCAGGATAGATTGGGATTCGAGAGCACGTGATCTGGGTGACTGAAGTGGAAAGAGGATCTTTAACACAGTTAGTGGCCTCAAAGACAGACAAAAAAAAAACAAAAAAAAAAAAACACATCGAAAGCCATCGTTCCTCCCTTTATGGTGTGTATAATGTTTACTTTATCTTGTACATCTCAGGTATAAAGGCACACAATGTCATGATGATTTAGATGGAAAGATTCCTAAACACTGTGTTCCTGTAATCACAGACTTCTTCAACTTATTTTCACAGTCTCTGTTCTGACGAAAGCTATTTGCCAGAAATTCTTAAAAGAACCAATAATTTTTTTTTCTGTCTATAAATCTAGAGATCAAACAAACCCATCAAGTTAAAGCTCCATTTCAACATCATCAGTTCTACTAAAACGCTTTGAAAAATTCTTGTAAATGGCTTACGTCTCATGCTTCACAAAATAACCAAGATTTAGATAAAAATCATAAATGGAAAACTGTTTCAAGTAATCTTGTAGAGGACTGACTTGTTGATATAAATGAAGACAAATTCACTGAGGTATTATTCGTCGACTTGGCATAAGCTTTTGACAATTTTGATCACAATCTGCTGACCATCAATAGACTTTTTGACCAAGGTCTTTTTCTTGTTAGACAGTGTCTTTCGATAGGTTTTCTCGGGTAACGATCAATTCCAATTCTGAACAGAAAAAATGGGTGTCACCCTGTGATCTGTTCTTGGTCCCCTTCTTTTATTTCTGCCTATATTAATGATTTTCATCTGCATCTTTTGGAAGATGTACGTAAACTCTGCATTCGAGCCATTCTGAATTGAAACAATTATCCACAACTTTGCGAGATGATGTTCATCACCCCTTTCAATAGACTGAACTGAATCACATATCTCTGAGCGAAAAAAAAAAAAAAAACCCACCTACATACATGATGATGATGCCATTACAGTAAAAACCGAAAAAAAAACCCACCTTCAATCTACTTTCTATATACGCATGGAAGAGACACTCACTTATGAAGCAGATAAAAACTTTTGGAGTCACCATCGACAATGATGTATCCTGGCCACAGTATTTTGACAATCTAAGCAAATGCATTTCCCAAAAGTTATTTTAGCTCTAAAAAAATAATTGTTTTTACGTTGCTACAACACGAAAAAGTTTGTACCATGCAAATGTGCCATCCTCTATCGATAATGCCTTAACACTCTATTACCTCCGCAGTGCAGATACATGCAGAAGATCCAACGATGCCTTTTCCCTTGCCCTTCTAAAATCTACTGCCTTGACGAACGGACATATTATAACATTCGATATCCTTCTTTACATTATGATGTATCGAACTATGAATGACCTTGATTCTTCCGACACGAACCACACGGTTTCTGCCAAATCAGTCAAAAGACATAGGTGATAACGTGTTCACAACACTTAAACTTGATCTTTTACACTTAAACTTGATCTTTTAAATCTAGTTGCAAAGTGAAACGACTGCAGGCGGAAATCTAAACAAATTTCAAATAAATGTCAGCGAACCGCCCAGAGAAACGTGGACAAACGAGTCACAAGACAACACGCAACGCGTTTTCGACCTCTTAGGTGTGTGATCTTTTAGACACAAGCCTTGCGTGCTGTGGAGAGACCCTTCGGAACTCCTACCAAACTGTATCAAGGATAAACACAGAGAAGAGAGAGCCTTTAAATCAGCTGGAGAATCAATTACGTTTACGGCATTGAAAAGTCCCCTGCACGCTAGATTTTGAACCGTTTCTCTCCGTGCTGAAGAATACGGAAGAAAAGAAAAAAAAAAAAAAAAAAACAGACATTTTGACTTAACTATACAGTTTTCGTTTAAATCGCTTGTCAGTGGATCCCCTCGTTCCCTTCCATCAATAATATATATATATATATATATATATATATATATATATATATATATATATATATATATATAATGAACTAATAAATTCCAAGGATAAGTACCGAGCACCATTCCAGCAACTTACAGAGCAGCTAGGTGTTGCAATGACTGCAAGAAATATTAAATTATAAACAAAGCTTGCTCTTATGTCTTAGATTGTAGAAATAGGGGGGTGATAAGCTTTCATATCTGCAGTGTAGATAATTCTGCCTAACTGACAGTATGTGCTTGAGTGGGTGAATGGGGAATAATAAATGCTTCTCAAAATGCCTTTTTCTGATATAGCATTCTTCTTAAAACTGAAAAGGCAGAGGAGTCAAATTACCACTTTCCGCGGTCACTGAGGAAACAGTCAGGTTTCGAAATACCGGTACCTGACCAGGAGTTATATGTTAGTGAGCTTCTTCCCCATTGGAGATTGTCTCCCGCTTTGGAGACTATAAGCTTGCAGAAGGTTCATTTTGAGAAGCATTTATTTATTTCCCATTCACCCACTCAAGCACATACTGTCAGTTAGGCAGAATTATCTACACTGCAGATATGAAGGCTTATCACCCCCCTATTTCTACAATCCAACATAAGAGCAAGCTTTATATATATATATATATATATATATATATATATATATATATATATATATATATATATATGTATGTGTGTGTGTGTGTGTGTGTGTGTGTGTGTGTGTGTGTGTGTGTGTGTGCGCGCGCGCGCGCGCGCGCGCGTGGGTGTGCGCGCGTGCATGCGTGTGTGTGTGTGTGTGTGTGTGTGTGTGTGTGTGTGTGTGTGTGTGTGCGTGCGTGCGTGCGTGCGCGCGCGCGCGCGCGTGCGTATGTGTGAGTGAATATCTGCACGCAGCAGTACGTGTTTGCGTCAGTATTATTCATTTTGTTCCTTCGAATCTGCGTGTCGACTAGTGTATTAGTTTTCTCTTTTCTTCTTCCTGCTATATTGCGTGTTTACCATATGCCTTCTTGATTTAATTTGGTACCCAGCTCAGAGTGGGAAAAAATGCATGCGTGACATCCTTACTTCATTACCATTGTGAAATAAAGTTCTGTTCGTTCGATGGTTCGTTCCTTCTCTCTCTCTCTCTCTCTCTCTCTGTCTGTCTGTCTGTCTGTCTGTCTGTCTGTCTGTCTGTCTCTCTCTCTCTCTCCCCCACTCTCTCTCTCTCTCTCTCTCTCTCTCTCCCCACATACACACGCACAAACAGACACTCCCCAAATCTCTCTGTCTGTCTGTCTGTCTGTCTGTCTGTCTCTCTTTACCAGACACTCTCTCTCTGCCTGTTGGTCGGTCGGTCTTCTCTCTCTCTTCTCTCTCTCTCTCTCTCTCTCTCTCTCTCTCTCTCTCTCTCTCTCTCTCTCTCTCCTCTCCTCTCCTCCTCCCGCTCTCTTCTGGATACTCTGTCTTTTCTGTCTGTCAGCCTGTCAGTCTGTCTCTTTTCTTTCAGATACTCTACCTCTGTCTCTCTGTGTGTCTGCCTCCCTTTCTCTCTCTGTCTCTCTCCCTCCCGGATACTCCGTCTCTGTCTCTCTATCTGCCTGTCTGTCTGTCTGTCAGTCAGTCTCTTTTTCGTCTGTCTTTCAATATCATGCACTCACAGCTGACCGCAACCCTCCCCCCCCCCCCCCCCCCCCCCCCACACACACACACACCACACACGTGATTTGATTTCCTCTGTTTCCGCCTGCATTAACCTGGTCATTCTTTTGTTCGTGTCTCCTATGAAAGATTCCACTGGAACACGCGCGAATCTGAAATTTTTTTTTTTTTTTTCGCGGCAATCCCCCCCCCCTCCATTTCCGGATGGAGAGGATGTTTTAGTCGGGGATCCAGATGAGGTCTGTTTTGCACCCTTTCCCCCTTTGCCACCAGGACTCGGTGAGACTGGTTCCAGAATGTTCGCCGTAGTGCCCTGACAGGAGATCCGCCTGTTGACAGGAGGAGAAGATTGGGTGCGGTATTTGTTCTGGATGTCAGGGTACCACTTTCGCTCTGTTCCAGAAACCACAACATTCAAAAGCAGACAAGTGGCTTGAATGATTGAAAACACATTCTGTTCGTTGGATTGTTAAAATCTTTGACCTTTTTGGCGGAAGAGGTCATCAGACGTGGCGGCACTGTTTCCATAATGTGGTTATGTCAGCTTCTTTTTTTTAAGGCACACTCTGCACTCGTGGTATTTCAAAGATTTCAGTTAATGTATTTCAAAAATAAGAACGAAAAAGCCAGCTCTGAGTATGTGTTCACAATAGTTTAGGGGGATTATAAGTTATTTTATTTGATAGTTTGCGCCATGTTTTCCGATTCATCTCCCCTAACACCTATAACTCATATCAGACCATGTGACAAAACTCTCTCTGTTCTTCCAAATCGAATGCAACTCTTTATTTGTTATGTACGTGTCGGTTATGTACTATGAAAGTCAAACGATTCAAAACCTGAATCCATAGATTTTCTTTGTTTGCAGATAATTGGTAAAAAAAAAAAATTACTGTCATGCTTATGATCTGTCAAAAAGAAAGTCTGCACCATCGAACAGAACTAGACTCAGCCATGCGTAATACATTTTTGAAAGTCAAATTATAACTCATTTGTTAGTAAAAGATCAGAGAGCAGACTTGTATAATTCCAGAGAAATTCGTCGACTTTTGGCACCAAAGGATTCCTCATCTAGAATGGAAGACTCATGTAGACAAATGCCAGAGATGATGAGAAATGAACACGGACTGCTATCAAAGGTACACAGGGAAATTTAATCGGTTGCATTGTCTACATGTTCCTCTGCAGTCTTTCACTGTGAATGAAACATTTTCCACCAGAAACGAAAAAGGCCAGTTCACCAGCCATGGTTAGAGTAGCAGACTTCCGGCTGGGAGGTCATGGATTCGATTCCCATCAGAGTCATTCATTTGGGGGGGGAGGGGGGGGGGGGGGCGGGGTCTGCCCCGATTGGCTCCTACCCAGAGTTGAGTTTGCTGTGGGGTCAACTGGGAAGATTGGGACCACACAATTGAGTTTCATCCACCTAGTGTGGATGCGTCTCTGAGAGTGTTGCTAAACTTTTCTGCGGGTGTCTGTACCTCTCGGGTCTGGTTGACGCTGGATATATTGTGAAACTAAGCATAGAGTACAGCCGTGTCATGCAGTCTGGGACCAGAGTTGAAATCCGTAGCATCATCGTAATCCTCCTCATCCCGCCAATCAGTATTAAACAAACAGTCTCCACTCCAACATCTGTGGTCCTTCATGCCTTGCTCTCATGGTGACCTCAGCTTGTATTGCCTCTCCACGTCTATCGTCTTGGTTTGAGTCTGTCAGGGTTACCGGTACTGACAAGCTTATGGATGGACATGGTGCCGCCCTCTGCAGGGACAGCTCTCTTACTCTGGGCTCCACAACTGAGCAGTTACTGTTGTCAGTAGGGGGGCTCAGTGGTTGGTGTCCTGCATACATTGGATCAGAACAGGCACTACTTACCTAAGTAACTCAGCAGCAGTGCAGTGTCTTTTCTTGTGGGTTGCCTCAGGACGACCTGGCACTGAATGTTCCCTGAGGATTGCCGGTGCGAGGTCTGTGTTGGGCAAACCAGTATGGCTGTGGACAGGGTGTCGGGATGAGCGGCGTGAGTGCAACGCCGCTGAGGTGGCACAGGAGATGGGACAAATAAAGACCAGGTCACACAGCTAAAGCGCAGAACATCGAAGGACTGGGTTCTGCGAGAACTGCAGTCCATCTGCCGTCTGTCAGAAGAGCTGATGCACAAACTCTGGACTTATCCCAGTCAATGACAATGACAATGTTTTAATGTTAGGCCTCCAGCCTGTGAACACAGGTACACGTAAACAATGTAGTGGCTATCCAAACAGACGGATGATAGGAATCAACTGAAATTTGTAGCAAAAATATGTTCTTCCCTGTGTCTCAGTGCATAAAAAAAATGTACTCTGATTTCCTGACTACACAATAAATGTCGGCGCTTTACCTCGGTTGACCAGTTAAGCTTACATGCTTTGATATATATTTATCGCTAAGTAATGCGTAAGCTTTGCATCGAAAGAAAAAAAAATGTAGCTCGTCTTCACTATTCTTACAAAATGGGCACTGCACATCCTCAGAATATTTTTTTTCCTGTAGCGTCAAATTTATTTTAAAATCATTTATGCCTAATTTGAATCCGGTGAGTGCTGATTTAAATTTGTTATCGGTTATTATTGATAAATATTGTTCTCGGTCTGGAAGTAATTTGAAAGAGCAATAAAATCTAATTCTGTCACTACCCTTAATCTTGGATTCCCATGTCTGTTGAAAAACAACCTATCATTCTTTGTTTCAATATTCTGAAGAGCATTTTATTATTTCCAATCATTCCATTTATATACACATCCGAGAAACCATGCCTGTCTAAACATGCTTTAACAGATGACACCCAGTTATAAACTTTTGACTGTCTTTCTGCTTCAGCCTTTAGTGCTGAATTATGCTGCATTAAATATGCTTGGTGTGGTAAACGTGTTATGTCCAATTTCTGCAGAGAAAACTAGTATAGACTAGATGCAGTGCTATCTATATGTAAAGGGTATCTTCCGGTGTCACCATATGCTATTGTGTTCGGAGTCCTCAAGCTGACACCCAAAATCATTTTACATGCAAATAGATGTACAGATTGGATTGTTTTCAATTGAATGACACCCCAGATTTCCGAAGCGTACAGCAGCATTGGTTTGACCTGAAAACCTGGATGCTGTGTCGCCACTGAGGAAAAAATCCCTCATCTTCAGACTGATCACAGACACGTGTCTGGGACCAACAGTGCCCAGCACAAGGCCAGCACTTCAGACCGCCTTTGGATCATGTCGAGACTGCGTTCTGAATAGAAGATTCCAGGATGATGGTCTGGTTTCATTTCCATGACAGGAACAACGCCAGAAAAAAAAAAAGAAATTGTCTAGAAATGTTGAGACTTCCAATATTTTTTTTTCCACACAGATTGTTGTACTCATACAATTTTTTTTCTTAGATTACTATAACAGTTCGAGGTGTTGATGGAATCCGTTGTACCCCAGTTACTAGATCACTGGTTTGCCTTTATATGTATAATAAAATGCATTTGTTTGTAAATGTGTTAAAAATACATCATTATATCACTGACTAAAAGATAGTTCCAGCAAACCTCGGATGGGCTGAAAAAGCCAGTCGTGATTTGCACAGCAGCATGTTGTCACAACATCTGGCATCGCATTTTGTACTAAAGAACACACCCAATCACCACGAATCAGCCACATCACTACGATCCAAATACCTGCCGCCAGCTGTCTACATGGCAGACGAGACTCGGAGGGGGTGGGGGTGGGGGGAATGAATTCTATGACCACTATCGTGACTTAACGACTTTCAGTGGTTATCAAGCTTAAAGGAATTGTAGTGAGGGCAATGGCAGCTGCTTGAGATATCCACCAGTCCTTTTTTTTCTGTGAAAGACACTGAAAAGCTGATGATCATTTCGCCAGGAGCAAAGCAACCATTTCAGCAGAAACTGAAAACGATGTCCTGCAAACGTAAGAAGCAGGAACAGCTCGAAAAGAGACATTCGTCCGGGACAGACTCGCAGCTGGAGACCACTCCAACGAGCCTGTTAAAGATCCGAAACGAAAGACAGTGGCTGGACATGACACAGAAGGTAACACTGAAATCAGCAAACAATCAAACAAACAAACAAACATTCACGAAGAGAAAAGAAAACAAACCGACAGAATACAGACAACACATAAATGTTATTTTTTTCCGACTGAGCGAGCAAAGAAATGACCATTGATCTCGCTCGTCGTCCTAGGAGCACAATGAGCATCATCGTGATCATCGTCGTGCTCAACGGTCATCACAAGGAACGAAATCTTCCCATTCCGCGGCCCTTTATGCCCAGCTGTTGTGGTGATCTCAGTTCCGTTTCCCTCTCCCCGTCTGTGACCGTGCTGAGTTTGGGAGCACAGAGAGCCATGCAAGAACTGTTTGCCTCCAGCCAATAAAGATTTTTTTGTTACATTTGTATTTGCTTTTATTGTTGTTCAACAATAAAAAAAAAAAAAAAAAAAAAACATACAAAAATTAACAGCAACAGTCATAACTAGAAGTATGGTATAAAGCGAGAAAAACAAAAGCAAAAAAACCAAACCAAAACAAACACCCCCCCCCCCCCCCCCCCCCCCCCCCCCACACACACACACACACACATGAAAAAAAGAGAGAGTTGCAGCATAGCATCGTTCACGTATAAAAAAGCGTGGTTACTCATTGACAAACATAACACAATCTTTTAAGAAATATACATCACCTGTATACATCATATCATTCTAACTCCTACTCAAAAGAGATGTATACATGCGTTTGATGACAAACAAAATGATCTATATAAAAAAAAAAAAAAAAAAATTGCAAGATAAATCAGCATGCATACGCAAATAGTATAGGAAGCTACCAAAAAGATGTGTATCCTGTCTACATCTGCTGAGATGATGCTGGAACCGTTGCAGCCTAGCTCGCTATGAATGTGCTGGCCAGTCCGCGCACTGCCGTTCTGTGAATACTGTGAAGATGGGGTGATCGTTTCCCCCAGCTTTCGATTCTCGGAGAAAGCGCTGGTTTCTATAGCGTTCTTCCCGTGTCCTGTGTGTTGACGTCGTCCTTGATCTCGCAGGTTGTGGGAAATAATAACTCTTTTCAAACCGCGAACGAGAATGAATGGAATGTGAAGATTCTTTCTGATCTTCATGGCAGCTCTCTGAAAGGTATTGATGGGGGGAAATCTATATGAACAGAAAACAACGGTAACAATAACGACAAAACTCGTGGGGAGTTGTCCTATTTGGAAGTGTTCGCCTGTTCACAGGTTCAAGAGATGTCGTGAAGGCTTGCATGGTCTCATCCTTGCTTGTTTCTGCTGTACTTTTTTTTTTTCGAGAATAAGGCAACCCATTGTGACTGACCATTCCAATTAACATCGTGCACGTCCCCCTGGTGGCCAGATATATGATAGTGTGTGGCTCATTCCGAGCTAAGGATTCATCACATCCATGTCGTCCATGACTGGATTTGCACGACATTTGGGAAAAACACTAAAAAGCATTCTTAGAGAGATCCTCTTCAGAGATGTTCTTCCAGTTTTAGTGTATAGATTTTAATAAGAGATCGATATATATATATATAAAAAAAATATGATTATGCATGGTCGAGAATGATTTTTTAAGCTTCAAAACCTGTCAATTGACGCTTTCGATTTAAACACAGTGGGAAAAAAAAGCAAACGCTAAAGCAGTGCTTCAGTGGGTACAGCTCAAATATGCACATGGTATGATCACATTACTGATCTTGGAAAACGTATATCCGAAAGAATTTATCGACTTACAAAAATAAAACATTTCTTAATCTTCAAACCAGGAAAGTATTCTTTCACTCACACATTTTATCTCTTATTAACTATGCGTCCACTTGTGGGATAATTCTAGTGAAACTAATTTGAAACAAATAAGTCGTCTACATAAAAGAGCTATAAAGATAATACATCTGAAATCTACTACTTTGAGAGGGAGTGATTACAGAACATTAAATATTCTACCGTTTAAAGAAAGACTCTTCTTCAACAAATGTTTATGTATGTACAATGTAGTGAATAGAATAGCTCCAAAGAAAATAATCCAAAACTTTGTTATCAATGAAAACAGACACTCACACAAGCTTTCCTTCCCCAGACCCCGCAACAATCTCTACAAATCTAGTTTTACATATTCTGGAGGTACGATATGGAACAATTTACCATCTTCTTTAAAATCATGTCATTCGAAAGGAACATTTAAAAGAGCTCTTAAAAGGAATTTGATGGAAAAATTATCGAATGATTAATGCTTATTCAATCGCCGAATCTCTCTCTCTCTCTCTCTCTCTCTCTCTCTCTCTCTCTCTCTCTCTCTCTCTCTCTCTCTCTCTCTCTCTCTCTCTCTCTCTCTCTCTCTCTCTCTCTCTCGTATATGATGTGATATGTAATGTTAATTACAATATTTACTTTACTTGTACAATCGTTTCGATAGCATTATGATCCTTTGAATGTGTTAATTGCTTTTTGCTTTAATATTTTTTTTTCTTCATAATGTGTTGATAAATGATTTGTTTTGATGGTTTCTTCAATGATTTTTTTTTCCCCCTTTTTTGTGAGGGCAGAATGAAAAAAAGCTGTAAAGCTTATTCTTTAACCCTCAATAAAGAAAACCAAGCCATTCTGCATTTTTGAAAAAAAAAATTGAGAAACAGAAACTGCAAAATGAGAAATTATGGCCTCCCCCCTCCATCCAACCCCCCCCCCCCCCTTCCCAATCCCAAGTGTTGACGAGGATCATTGTGAAATCAGAAGTGCAGTGAACCAGATGGTATAGAGGGCAAAAGGCTGCTAACAAGCTAACGGTAGAAGCAATACAGAGCCTACCAGGCATGTCAAGAAATAAAAAAAAAAAACAAGATGCAAAGCATATAAACGTACTCCCAGTTTATCTTGAATACGTGTGAGATATTCCATAAAGAGGAAAAACCGTTTTGGGCCGTTAGAGCTAACGTAACGGCTATTCTGGTAAACATCAGCCATCATCTGTGACCCATAATGAACATACCTACAAATTTTCACAAAGATCGGCCAAGTACTTTCTGAAATTTTCCATAAGAAGAAAGCTGTTATGGGCCGTTATAGCCGTTAGTAACGGCTATAACGGTAACACAACACATCGGGCATCATCCATGACCCATGACGAACATACCTAAAAATGTTAGTAACGGCTATAAGGGTATAATAAAACATCGGGCATCATCCGTGACCCATAATGAACATGCCTACAAATTTCCTGAAAAATCAGCCGAGTAATTTTTCTGAGATATTCTGTGAAGAAGAAAAATCGCTATGGGCCGTTTTAGCCGTTAGTAATGGCTATAACGGTAAAATAACACATCGGGCATCAGCCGTGACCCATAATGAACATACCTACACATTTTCAGAAAGATCGGCCCAGTAGTTTTTTGTCTGGAACAAGTGGAACACATTTAGACCACGGACGGACAGACACACAGACAGCATCTCTTCGTTCCCATTGTAAAGTACTCCCTGTTCTATAAGAACTGGGAGTAAAAAAAAAAAAAAAACAGCTTCTAACAGCTAGGACATCGCCAACATTCTAAGCCTCATCAAAAAAACCAAAAAAAACAAACAAACAACAAACAAAAAAAACCTTTACCTTCATATGTTATGTCTTTTTACTTACTAGTTTTAGGCATTAGCAACGCGTTCAATTCACTTTCAGTTTGAGTCTCATCAAAAAGGTGCCACTGCGTGCGGTCTAGTCCATACACGCTACACCACATCCGCTACGTTTTGAGACCACACTGCCTATGACTTAGAGTTATTGGATAAATCAACTCATGACTAAAATATGAGAAATTCAAGAAGAGGGTCTCGTGGCAGCGAGTTTGCGGATGTCTGACCTACGGATGAGCCCAACACGCTGGTCAGACCTTGAGTTTCTATCTCACATTGGTTGTGCCATTATTATCGTTGTATGTATGTATGAGTGGTAAGTGTACATGTGTGTGTGTGTGTGTGTGTGTGTGTGTGTGTGTGTGTGTGTGTG
>JADBJO010005786.1:101277-106277 GCA_016801955.1 Conus betulinus | reverse complement strand
ATTATTATTATTATTATTATTATTATTATTATTATCATTATTATTATTATACCACGATTAGTAGCAGTAGTAGTATTATTATTATTATCTTGGCATAGTCTTCTTTCTTCAACTCATCTGTCACCATTTCTCACGATGTTTTCTCTTTCATCTTTGACCGTCTCTTCACTTCTGCTGATCCCAGCCTCTGTTCATTGATTTGGGTGTTTCGGCTGGTGTCCCTTATGGTGTTGTTTGTTTGTTTTTTGTTTGTTTGTTTGTTTGTTTTGTTTGTTTGTTTTTTTACCACGCCCACAGTCTCCTGAACTTTCCGTTTCATGCCAGTCTTCAACATGGATTAGATTGATCTCACAGCATCTCTCTCTCTCTCTCTCAGTCTCTCTCTCCTCTCTCTCTCGCTCTCGATCTCTCTCTCTCTCTCTCTCTCTCTCTCTCTCTCTCTCTCTCTCTCTCTCTCTCTCTCTCTCTCTCTCTCGACTCCTGAACTTGATTAGCACCCTTGACTTCCCCACTGTGTACCCTTGAGGATGGGGTTCAAGAGGGGCACCAGCTTTGCCTGGTGACAGTAGAGAGCAACATCAGTGAGACCGGGTAGGACACTCTGCCATCTTTGTCTGTGTTTCTTGATTTTGGCCGTCGTTGATTCCACTGCAATAGTGCTGATGTTGTCTGTCAACAGAGGCCAGGGCAGCTTCGGGATCGGCATTAAATGTAGGCTCCAGACCTTACATTGCCAGGGAATCCGCTTTCTAATGTTTGCAGGTTCTCCTCTGCTGTTTGCTTGGTTCTCTTTCCCCCCCCCTTCTTGTGTCTTTCAAGGAGTCGTCTCACCACCTTCCCAGGCTCCCGACTGGGTTGATCTGTTTGCTGTTGGATTCGCTTGATTGGCCACAGTACACGTCACTGCTTCAGACACTTTTCCTTCCTTCTGAGACGAGGCCTCGTGGTTTCTTTGAACCGGGATGAAGCAGCTAATTGGTCCAGCTGATTAAAGTCTTCAGCATACTTCATTTCCCTCGGTGGGAATGATTGACGTGTCATCCATGAAGGCTTTCAGATGGGGTAGTTAGTGTCTGCTCCTGAGGCGTTTTGAAGCTTTTACAGCTCAAGGCCGCTTTCAAGATGACTTCCATCGCTAACACAAACAGTAACGGAAAAAAAAATGGCACAGCCCAACTGCTGGGCCCACATTCCAGATTGATCCAGTCTGTTACGAATTCCTTTGAGGAGAATCTCATCGAGAAGCCGTATACTTCCTTCAGCATTCACATATGTTTTCTGGGACATGCTACATATCGAACGTCAGCTGAATCACCTTGTGTGGAAATGATCTGCACGGATTTGCCAGATCGACACACACACCACGTGGAGGTCGCTTTCCTCTGCGTTAGCTCTTTGGTATCTTCTACTGAGCCACACACTACCCAGATGCTTCCTGTCTGGACTGGCGCATCCAGGAACGTATTTTCTCTGAGGCATTGAGTCAGCCTGGCTGTCATCACGGAGAAGAACATGTCACCCCCTTCAACGTTCAGAAGAGCTATTTGTACAAACTGCTGGGTATCACTCCAGTGCTGGTCTATGGGAATGTATCATCAACTCTCTTCCATTGCTGGCTGATCTTCACGTTCCGCCATGCTCATCTTATCAGTTTGGTGGAACCACTTAAGGGCACTGACCCATATCTTGATGCAGCAGATGTGGTATTCTATAAGACTCAACGAATATCTTAGAAAAGTAGTTAAGGACTCAGAAACAAAAAACTTGGAGAGTATTTCGACAGGGTCGCTCTGTCTTCATCAGCTCACTGTTGCTGCTGTGGCAGCGAGGCCTGAGGGGGCGACTGTTGTGTGGTCAGGATCTGATCGTAGATAGGGGAAGTTCAAAGCCTTGATCTCTGTTCAGGCTGGGGCGTCTGGTCTTGATTTCGATGGACTTCAAGGAATATCTGGCTGTGGCGTTCTCAGCTACTTTCTTTATTTTATCCAGTCTGTGGGCTTGTTATTATTTGATACATTGACATTATCTCTGGCATGTCTTATTTGGTGCACACACATGTATCATTCTGTCTATATACATGTAGTGTATGCTCATATACGTGTGTTCTCTTTACGCACACGCACACACACACACACACACGCACACACACACACACACACACACACACACACACACACACACACACACACACACACACACACACAACACACACACATATATATATAATATATATATATATATGTATGTATGTATGTATGTATGTATATATCATATTCTATCATATCATGTAATCTTTGCTGATTCTTTGAGCTGTAACAGAACGAAAATGAAGAGAGAAAACAGAGAACAGTTCAGAGCTCATCTGTACCAAGATGAGAGAGATCAACAGGCAAGAATTCATGGGAAAAAAAAACAAAAAGAAATAAAAAAAAAAAAAAAAAAAAAAAAAAAAGGAAGCGGAAGCGTTTTGTAGCCTGGAACGGTTAGTTGTTGATAGGCAGAGGAGCAAGGGATGAGGTGGCAGTTGGGATGAAGAAGGAAATTGCACCAGAGGAGTCCGACGGACTTTTGTATGCAGTTTCGTTGAGCCAACGATTGTGTTCATCCTTTTCCCCTCGTTCTCCTCCTCCTTTCTTCTTGATCACGGTGATGGTGGTGGTGGTGGTGGTGGTGATGATGATGATGGTGGTGGGGTGAGTGATGCCTCATTCAGATCGGCTGAGTGGAAGACGCTCATTTGATGAGCAGATCTAGAACCAGATGATGTCATGATCATCATCATCATGATCATCATCATCATGAGATCATCATCATCATCATCATCATCCACCACCCCTCCTTCTTCTTCTTTTTTTGGGGGGGGGGAGAGTATTCTTCTTCGGCTTCCACGCTCATTTATAGCAGATCTCCAGTCCTCATCATCATCATTCATCCTCATCCTCCATCATCTTCATCATCATCTTCTCTCTTGCACCTCCTTTCTTCTTCTTCTTTTCTCTCTCCTCCTCCTCCTCCTCCTCCGCCTCCTTCCTCCTCCTTCCTTCTTGTTCTTCTTGCTGTTCTTCTTCTTTCTTCCTCTTCTCCTCCTTCTTCATCCTCCTTCTTCTTCTTCTTTTTGCTGTTCTCTTCCTCTTTCTCCTCCTCCTCCTCCTCCTCTCTTGTTCCTCTCGTTGTTCTCCTCATCTCCTCCTCCTCTTTTTCCTGTTCGTCCTTCTACTCCTCCTTGCCATCGTCCTCCTTCTGGTCCTTGTGTTCCTTTTCTTGTTCTCTTGTGTCACCCACATACAGTATAGATCGTATGCAACATCATTTTCCCCATCGGTAGAGAGGATTTCTGGTGTTTGGTAGTTCGGCCAGTCTCCTTCTTATTAAACCCATTCCCCCCCCCCCCCCCCCCCCCCCACTCCCCTCTTTCCCTCCCCTTTTTCCCCCATTCTCACTCTCTCGCCCTCACTCTTCTGTGGGATCAATTGCATTTTTTTCATTGCTCTCAGAATTTCTATTACTCCTTTATTCCCTTTCCTAAACGTTTCAGAACATCCGGGATGTAAAAATACCGAGGAATTTTTCTCTCTGAGACAAGTAACCACCCATGTGAAAAATTATTATATTTTTCTTATCTAAATTAACAGTTAATTGTAATCTATCTGCTTCACACGTCAACACATCAAGCTGATTCTGTAGACCAACAGCAGTGCTTGAAACTAAAATGACATCATCAGCAAATAGCAACATAATAAATTCATTCAACAGCTCCAGGGATCATCTGTACACCATGTCTACCTTTTCTGGACATTTCAAGGGCTAATTCATTTATAAAAAATGCAAACAGCTGTGGACTCAAAAGGCAGCCTTGTTTTACGCTACGTGGACATAAAAATAAATCAGAATAAGCATTCTTTTCACGCACACAAGCAATGACCGATTCGTATATCCCACAAGCGCCAGGTACAATTTACCATGCCAGCAGTTTTTCTCAGGACATGCCATAACATATTTCTATTTATAGAGTCAAACGCCTTTTTGAAGTCCACAAAAGCGACATATAGTTTAGTGTTCTCATGAGAAACTTTTGTACTAATGCATACAAAGTGAAAATATGGTCAATAGTGCTGTATCCTGCTCGAAAAACCTGCTTGTTCTTCAACTACCTTCTCCTCTCTCTCTGCCCAATGTGTTAATCTTTTGTTCAAAATATAAGTGTACACTTTACTAACTACACTTGTAAGAGCTATACCTCTGTAATAATCTGGACTATTTCCATCCCCCTTTTTATAGATCGGTACAATAATTGATTTCGACCATCCCTTGGGGATGTCCCATTGTCAAATAATGTGTTTAATAACGAAACCAAAAAGTTCAGGACGGTATCATTTGCATGTCTTAACATCTCACCAATTATTTTATCTGATCCAGCACTTTTCCCATTTTAGATGCCTAATACTTGATTTCACTTCTTCTAATGTGATAGGATCATTAAATAAAGGTTCACCCCAACATTTCTTCGACTTCAACGCCTTCGGTATATGCAACGTCGTGTTCATTCTCAAATGAGTTGAATACACTATAAAAATGGTCGTGCCACTGTTGTGAAGTTATTTTTATTAAAGATAACAGCCTTTCTATTAATTGACCTGATTGTCGTCCAAAACAACCTTGGATCATTTATCGACTCTTTTAACTTTTGCATTTTTGTTTCGTCAAATGCCCTCTTCTTTTCTTTCCTCAGTTCAATGTATTGTTTCCTCTCTTCAATAGAGAGAGAGAGAGAGAGAGGGGGGGGGCAGGCAGACAGAGAAAGATATATATATATATATATATATATATATCTAGAGAGAGAGAGAGAGAGAGAGAGAGACAGACAGAGAGAGAGACAGAGAGAGAGAAAGAGGAAGAGAGAGAGAGAGAGAAAGAGAAGAGAGAGAGAGAGGACAGAGAGAGAGAGAGAGAGAGAGAGAGGCAGACAGAGAGAGAGAGAGAGAGAGGACAGAGACAGACAG
>JADBJO010005786.1:88777-91277 GCA_016801955.1 Conus betulinus | reverse complement strand
ACACAACACACCCACCCTATACCAATCAGCGAGAGAGAGAGAGAGAGAGAGAGAGAGAGAGAGGAGAGAGAGAGAGAGAGTGAGAGAGAGACCGAAACACCACACAACACACACACACACACACACACACACACACACACACCACACGCACACACGCACGCACGCACACACACACACTTTTTGCTTCAGTCGAAGACGAAGAGTGCAGAGGACAAACATAGCAACTGCACTCTAACCTTTCCCGTGGTTATTCCATTAGGGATGATGGATCTCTTCCGATTCATCACAGAAATTAAGTTGACGACAACTTCTATGTTTGCCCATCAGTTAAAGAGACGAATACGCCACGCGATTCCTACGACGATCAATTACATTGGAAAAGAACTAGATTACTAGGAAAAAAAGAAATACCGTTTTCAAGCTCGCAAGCTAAACTGCACAAAAATCGTTGTTCGTGCAGAATATACTGATGTAAACAGTCATTTCAATGAGTGAAATATGAATGACATATTATGTAAAAAAGCACCCAGGAAGGACTGCTGTTATTGTTCCTCCTCCTCCTCCCTCTTCTCCTCTCATCTCTCTCCCCCCCCCCCCCCCCCCCCCCCCAGTTTTTTTTTTCTTTTTTCTATTCGTTCTCCTCCTCCGGATCCTCCCCCTAACGTCTTGTTCTTGTTCTTCTTGTTCTTGTTCTGTTTCTTCTTCATTCTCTTCTTCTCTTCTTCTTCTTCCCTTCTTCTTCTCTTCTTCTTCCCTTTCTTGCCTTTTCGACTTCTTGTCCTTCCTCCTCCGCCTCCTCCTCCTCCAGACCTCCTCCTCCTCCTCCTCCCTCTCCTCCACTCCTCCTTCTTCTTCTTCTTCTTCTTCTTTTTTCAACTTCTTCTTTTTTTGTCACCCAAACACAGAGCACACACACACACGCACACACCCACACACACACACACACACACACACACACACACACACACCCACACACACACACACACACTAACATACAGATTAACATAGTGTATACTGACATTTTAAAAAGGATAAAACCTAATAAATTAATGAGAAAACGAGAATAATACAAATAACATCTGAAAGACATAACAAAACATACAGGAAAAATTAAAAGGGAAACATTTAACATTTGTAAGTAGAATAATAAAATCAGAAATTGTAACAATAAACCAAATTACATCTTAACTGTACTGAGAATCAAAACTCTCCTCTCTCTCTCTCTCCTCCACCCCCCCCCCCCCCCCTCTCTCTCTGTCTCTGTCTCTGTGTCTGCCTCAGCCTATCTGTGCGACAGTGTTTACCGCTAGAGACGTCCATTTACAACAATGACACTGGAACATCATGGAACAGGGAAACTTCGAGATAAAAGTGAACTACGTGTACAGCCAGAAACCAGAGAAATGACTTGTTAATGGGATGACACTGTGAATTAAACCATGAGACGTGCAGAGAGAAGAGAAGAGAAGGGGAGAAAGAGAAAATGAAGGGAAGAAAGAGAAGAGGAAGGGAGAAAGAGAAAAGGAACGGAAGAAAGAGAAGAGGAAGGGGAGAAAGAGAAAGGAAGGGAAGAAAGAGAAGAGGAAGGGGAGAAAGAGAAAAGGAAGGTGAGAAAGAGAAGATGAAGGGAAAGAAAGAGAAAAGGAAGGGAAGAAAGAGAAAAGGAAGGGAAGAAAGAGAAAAGGAAGGGAATCAAGCGAGAAGAGAAGGGAAGAAAGAGAAAAGGAAGGGGAGAAAGAGAAAAGGAAGGGGGGTCGGGGGTAGGGAAGCGTAGAACAATATAAATGTATGACCCAGGGAGATGACCTCTTACAAAATGAATGAACTCTCACTTCGGATGAAAAGGCACACAGAGAAAAAAAAAATGCTGAGATATGAAGACGTCCCGTGTGGAAGAGGAGCAACCCGTGTGAAAAATCCATAAACAATCAATGTCTTCTGCTGCAATATTCTTTGAGCCTCTGCCCATCATCCGTCCTCTGTTCTTCACCTTTTTAAGTCACCCTCTCTTTCTCCCTCCCCCCCTCTCTCTTCTTTCACTCACTCTCTATTGCTCTTTTCAATCGCTTTCTCTCACGTTCTCTCTCTATTGCTCTCTCTCTCCTCTCTCTCCTCTCTCTCTCTCTCTCTCACTCACTCCCCATCTATTACTCTTTCTCTCTCTCTCTATTGTTTCTCTCTCTATTGCTCTTTTTCTCTCTCTATTGGTCTTTCTCTCTCTCTATTGCTCTCTCTCTCTCTCTCCTCTCTCTCCCGGTCCTCTCTCTCTCACTCTCTCTGTCCGTCTGTCTGTCGATCTGTCTGTCTGTTTGTCTCTTTTGTCTGTTTGTCTGTCTATCTGTCTCTTCTCTCTTAAAAAACCGACTGGCTTATGCATTCCAACAACAACAAGAACACACACACACACACACACACACACACACACACACACACACACAACACACACCCCACCCTATAAAACCAATTAGAGAGAGAGAGAGAGAGAGAAGAGAGAGAGAGA